>SSHR01000382.1:0-19335 GCA_006518225.1 Fusarium neocosmosporiellum | reverse complement strand
GACGGCCGGGGGGTCGATGGTGGGAGGGAGGGGGAGGGGATCTCGGACGAGGCGGTCTTCGAACTTTGCGATGAGCTCCGTCTTCCAGCCTAGACGCTGGACCTGCCATGAGCCAAGAATGAATGCCGTGATGGGGATGATGGCTGCGTAAAGGTTAGCTCTCCGCTTGTATGCAGACATGGATTGACGCACCGAGGATGATGAGGCCTGGTCCATGACGCTTCCCTGCACGAACAATCTGCGGCGGTCCATCGAGAATCGACACAAATTCCGGGTCATCGGCGTCGGGCTGCCTCTTGGTATTGCGGCGAAAGGTGGATGATGTGAAGGGTCTTTTCGGCGGGGCGGAGGCGAGTCTCGGACATCGGGGGATGGGCCTTGAAGCGCGCAGGCTGCGCAGCAGCAGATTCCGGGGCGCGTTCATCGTGAGGGAAGACGCATTGGAGGCTGGGGATTGTCGTGGTGGGAGGGAGATGGTGGGATGGGACGGTCTTGGTGGTGATGATGTCGTTCTCGGACCGGACGGGGAAGACCCACTTTACGGAGCCATTGAACTCGGTGACCTGGGTTTACATAAATGAGGCTCCGAAAACAGACCTGCCATCTCTTCTGTTTAATTATTTCAAGTTTATGTTCCCCGATTTTGATTCGGCGCCCCAAGTTAGACAGCGGTTATGCAATGTGTGTGTGTGTTTGTCCTACGCTGCTGTCGTATTGGGGTAAGGAGACGAACCATGTTGGTCGGTTCTCACACATCATTGCATGAAACCAAGGGTGGCCTCACGCCCAAATCACCGACCCTTATTTCAGTGTAAAGGTCTGGGAGAGCGTAGACATCAACTCTAGCAGGCGGCCATACGTTTCTTCACTCCGCCCCATGTGAAATCCACTTGGCGCACTCCACTCTGCTCTTGCTCGGCCCCGCTCCTTTACAATCAACAGGAATCCCAGTCTTGATTCCGCTGACACCCACACAATCTGAGGCAAGTATAAAGGCTAAACCCTGTTATATTTAGTCGCGTAGTTAACATTTACAGGATACCGCTTAGAAAGCACTACAGAATCAAGATGGCTTTGACAGGAAAGAGCCTGCACCTCTCCAATCAGTTCGTCATCAGTTGCGGTACTGTGTCGGTAGATGTGGAGCGGTCGAAAGTGCTCCTCGTTCGCTGGCGACAGACAGGCGAATACTTACTCCCCAAGGGCCGCAAAGACCTAGATGAACCCCTCAAGCAGACGGCCCTGCGAGAAACTTTCGAGGAGACTGGAATACGAGTCCAACTGCTGCCCGTGGATATCGACACCCTGGCTACCTTGCCGTCCTCTATCAAGGCTAAAGGCCGCCCAAAAGCTGTTACCGAACCCATCGCCGTTACTCAACGCTTCGCGAAAGAAATTCTCAAGATCATATTCTGGTATGTTGCTGTGGGGGACTCAACTGCTGTTCGGGAAGAGGGAACGCAGCAGGAAAACGAGGAGTTTGATACAGTTTGGGTGGACTTGGATCATGTCGACTCCACCCTATCTTTTGAGGACGATCGCGGCATTGCCCAAGCAGCTATTGCCGCAGTTTGCAGAGGAGTGTCGCAAGCTTCTTGATGGACGGCGCAACTCTCTTAGCAGGCGACCAGCGGCGCAGACTGGGTCGGGTGGTTTTGATCATGTGCCGAGATTTTAAAGAACAATTTTGAGCTCACGCTCAGGGACTGGAGTTTCGTCTGTAGCATCAAATTGTGTCATTTAAACACCATTCGCTCACCCATCAGTTCTAGTGATTACCTGAAGTTTCCTGGACGATTCAAGTACTGCACTATCGCATCTCATTAGTTCCAGTGCCAAGGCCACGAACCATAAGGTAGACGTTACTCTGGTTGTGCATTTGGTTCGACCTACTCGTCATGAGATCCATAGCATGCCCGCCTAACCGTCTACAAATACTTGACGGGGCAGAGATATGCTCTGATCGCTAGAAGCTTCAAGTTCTGATTGTGCCATGTCCCCTTGTTGAAACTCGGGTTCTGTCGTTCTTGTTATTTTAGTACTAAACTATTCTACGATCTCAGCCCAAGATGTTATTACTATCGCTGCAGCCGAGAAAGCGTACCTATTCATCGTGGTAAATGGATTTGATATCATCAAGGATCTCGTACGCGGTCGAGACGTTCGGGCTCCTACCCACAAACCACTCCAGAGCAAGAAAATGGCGATCGACAGAGCGGGCACTGCTGCCCCCGCAGAAGCATATCTAGGCGTGGAGAAACTGCAGAGTGGTTAGCCTCATCAGCTTCCAAGTCAAAGGGGCATATAACGGCGTATTCAAGGATCGACTTTTGCAGAGACCGGAAGCCCAGGCTATGAGATGGCGCACTACGTTTTGGATCAACTTTTAGGATAGCACATGGTGTCACAGCATAGAAGTTGGGACAATGCATTGTATTCTAGCACAGCCCCTGGCATGGTACACTCAGTATCATAGTACATGTAGTATCATAGTATCATAGCACATTCATTCATAGGAAGCATATTTCCATCCCAAAACATGCCCATTAGACCCCAACCATTCGTGTTAGACTTGCCCGCAGGGACTGCGCCTCAATAGCAAAAACGTCTTTCTCATCATGCCTTCCTGGCGCCAATTTCCTCTTCCGATTTCGATTGTTGACCTTGATGGGTCCGAGAGGTTGTCGGGCATGGAACTCCGACAGCATCAAATCCACCATCATATATCTCCCAGTGCGTTGATCGTAGAGCACGTTGCGCGGCTCTGCATCGCAGTGGAGGACTCGGTGCTGGTGCAGTCGACCGAGCGCGGTAAGAATCTCGTTAGCCACATCTGTGCTGACTTCTTTGAATTCTTTCACGACTAGTCGCCCGCCGTAACTGAGGAACATGAAGTCTTCATACACGCCACTATTGAAGTAATAGGGCTTGACGAGGTCAATAACGCCGAGGCAGACTGGAACGAACTCCCCCTGGAGGTCCTGAAGATGAGCATATATCTTGTTTTCGTGTTGTAGATGCTTGGTATCCATGATCTTTACTCCTTTCGCCATAAGTGTGTAGCCATGTGACGAGAGGCGGAATTTAAAGAGGGACCCGCGTGATCCAGATAGGTAGAGCGGCACGTAATCAGTATCCCTTCCGCGATTAACTGCTAGTTGGTCCCGCGCTAGACGAAGAAACTCTCGCGGGGTGATGTGCATATTGCCATGGTTAGCAAAGTTGGGGCATTTCTCGTCCATTGGGCCGCCGAACGCTCGTCCGCGAAGACACTCCTGCGTGCAGTACGGTCGATCCCGGATGTTTGGTCACACATTGGTGTCCTCTTGCGAGGCTGCGTTTCTATCCTGCTCCTGCATCTCGCTCGACCCGATGCCTGTTGATGTGGTGGTCAAGGCATCTCCGCAGCTAACGCTGGGGCTTGGCGTTGGACCAGGGCTCTCGTCGCCGCTGGGCTGCTGCGTCCCATCCTGGGGTGGCAAGTATCGAGGGCCTGTCTGGATCGGAGAGTGTATAAACCCTTTCCACCGTTGCGCCTGATAGGGAGTTTCGTGTCGCGGCTTGCGATCTATTTCCGGGATACTCCGCAAGACATCGTCGTACTCCATAGCCTATACATCGAGGCATTCGGCAGTATCACGCTAGGCTTAACACGGCGGTGGCGATTAGATGGCCTGAAGCATAAAGGCGAAGACTTGCGCAATAGCAGTGCGATGGAGTCTCGTCTCGTCACTATCTTCAACGTCTAGGCTTAGCACGCAGATAGAGTAGTAGACGCAGGAAGGGTTATCCGGAATATAGAGGAATACATACGCCTCCCTAGTGTATATATACCTATACTAGGTGCCTTTTCCTATTATATAGGAGAATAGCTCAGCCACGACGGCAGTGATAAGCTATCTCGATGTGAATTCATATCCCTTACCCTCTTAGTTAATTACATTACGATCCGGTTAAATCTCTGAGATAAGCCTAGTGACGATCTCGCCGCGTCTTAACTCATATGGCGCCTTATACTCGATCGCAACGGTAGGAATATTTTGTCCGTCAGAGCGCTGGTATACGCAGAACTGACCTGCTGCTTGGTTGCCCTTCCCTCGCGCCTTTCATCGACGCCGAGTCAATCGGCTAGACGGCCTGGAACCGGCCGACACTTGCTCCATCGATTCGGAGAGGGAGTCATCGGTAACCTCGAGGTCCATGTAGATATCAAAAGTCATCGTTCCATCGAGGCTAAGATGACTTCTCAGCGACGCATCGTTATTCGCCGCGTCCATCAGCTTTTAGACTACATTTTCCACAATATCTCGCTCGACATATCGGAGTCCAATCTCGCTGCTAACCGGGCGAAGCACTGATCTCACATAGTCTAGCTGAGATTGGGATAGAAAGGCGGCTTGGAAAGAAAAGGAGGGACTGAAAGAAAGCTCATTCCAGACTTTTTCTTGTTCCCTTGCGAATGTGGTCCACGGGATGATTCGTCGAGGATAAATTCGGCCGGCCGGATTCGTCGTGTCCTCTAGTGTCGTCAAGGGACGCTCAGTTATGATTTTGAGAGTAAGGCTGAGCGAATGGCATGCTTCGAGATATTGTTGGAGTGTCGATAGTTGCGATGCGGCTATGCGTTCTTCGACTTCTTCACGTCGTCGTCGCTCTTCTTCATATCGTCGCTCCTCTTCTTTGGGCCGTCACTTCAGCTTGTTACTGCCGATATGAGCGCGTTGTGCGTTGTGCAGTGGTGGTGACCATGTTACGTTGACAGATGCACTTTGGCAAAAGGGGCTCTCTGAGAAAGTGACAAGATTCTTCTGCGATCTGGTCTTGGTATCTGAATGGTCGCACGCCTTGCTGTTGGCATGTGCGATACTGAGGTCTTCGGAGACGGCACAGTGAAGAAGGAATACGAGACTGACGAGGACCTGAAAGGCCTTGTTGAGCATTGTTGGTAGTGAAGCCGGCATTAGAATACGCATCCTCAGACAAACCAACGGGGTATCTACATGAATGACATTTTTTGCTCTTACTCTGCGTGGTTGCTCGGACCAGCAAGCCGGGAAGTCCCTTCTCGGTTTGGACTATTCACTGGCCCTTAGCTCTTACCTTGGTTGGCGATGCGAGAGGAATTCGGTTTCGAAACGAGGACTGGACTGCTTGGAGTATATCGAGACGGTCTAATAAAGCGGTTGAGGAACGTGGAAGAGATGCAAGCTGTGCAAAAATGAAGGCTTCGTGCGTCGGTCGAGGGGAGAGCTAGAAGATGAAGATTGGGGTGTTCACTTAGCTGGACAGTTAGTCGATACACGTTCTTGCACAAAGAGGCGCACCTTGAGGTACGTCAAGGCCTCTTTTGTCGCCTTTAAAAGGGGCGGAGAGGTTAGCCCAGACTTCGTTAGGAGAGTATATCCAACCGGCATTTCTGTCAAAGCCGCTTCCTCCGTTGGGCCTGTGTCTTGTTAGCGCTGCCTCTTTTTCGGGCTTGGGCAATCAGAGCGGTCGCGATGGATGGATCTTGCACTTCATTCGAGACTCGGAGACGGCGTTGCCGCTTCTGCCCAAGACTGGCGATCGGCAGGTTCACTCTGTTGCAGCCTAAAATCTTTACTGACTTGTCGCGGCGTGAGCCTACAGCCTCGAGGTCAAGGTAGGCAAGGACAGGATCGGCTTAGCGAGATGAGGAGTACAAGATGGCGCCGTCGGTTTGGAGAGTGTGCTGGTCGAAGCAGAAGAACAAGTCGAAGCTGGAGGATGAATCCATTCGATTAGCAGGGCTTCATCAACGCAGGGCATCTCGAGGGGCACTTGCTTGACGGACGTATGGCGGATGCCGTAGTCTTCGAGGGGGTCTTGGATCGTCAAAGTCTTGAACGTGGACGTGTGCGCGTGAAGCAGATGATCTGCTGCTGCAGGCTACCTACCTATGGTCTTGGCCCTGGCGCAGCAGCCTTGGTTGGCGTTGCTCGACCTGCGGCGTCTTTGATCCGGGCTGATTGACCGACGGTTGAGTTCACACCACACACCTGGCAAGTCAGGAACCAACGTCATGAATTACATAAAGCTTGATTAGGCACAGGCGAGACGCATTTGGGATAACAGAATCTTGGCGACGGATCGACATGTTTTCCGGACGGGCCATCATTTTATTATGGCAGTATTTCCCTGCTTAGTCTCATCCCTCCACCTCCTAACTGCATCATTGTCCTTGAGCCTCCAAGATGCTCCAAAGCCTGGGCTATCCAAATCTAACGGCATCCAAGAAAGGGAGGGCCGGTATTACAAAGACGCCTAGTTATTGAGAGCGTCGATCCACTCTAGAGCAACCTTGGGTTCCATTCTGTTTCGGTAGTCGGGATCGATAAAGACGTTGCGGACGACACCAGAACCGTCGACAAGCAGGGTGGCAGGGATAGGCACCTCAAAGTTGTCGAGGCCGTTGCGCTTGACGAGATCGACGCCGAGCTGCTTGAACAGGTCCTTGGCAGAGACCTGGTCGAAGACGATACGGAGCTTCTTGGCGACCTCGTTGTTGCGGTCCGTGAGGACGGGGAACTTGATCTCGTTCTTCTCGGCAGTGGTCAAGCTGTAGTCGGGCAGCTCGGGAGTCAGAGCGACGAGAGTAACACCGCGGGCCTTGTACTCATCGAGGTGGCGCTGCAGGTGCTGGAGGGCGATGTTGCAGTAGGGGCACCACTCGCCGCGGTAGAAGGTGATGAGAAGAGGGCCCTTGGCGAGGAGGTCGTCGCTGGAGACCTCCTTGCCGGTGGCATCGCTCAGGCGGAACGAAGGGAACTTGTCGCCGACTTGGACGGCATTCTGGGGCTTGAAGAACTTGATAAAGTCCTCAATGGCGGTAGTGATGGGCTCGGAGCCGGGCATGCCCTTGAACGACTGGGCGATGGCGGTAAGCTGCTCGGACTGGGAAGACATTCTGCAGTATTGTTTAATATAAAGATTGAGATTTTGGAAGATGTTTTGAGAGTGGTAAAGTTGTTATTGTGTTGAGTGTTGTTGATCTGATGCTGGATTCGACTCAACACCACGTCTACTCTGCCAACTATATACTCGATTCTTCCTCTCCCAACACAAACTGCAACGTGATTATCAATCCTCAATTATAAATCTCGAAACGAAATGGTCTCAGTTTGTCCGAACTGATTAATCCACTTGCGCCTGCCTGATTGTTGGTGTTGAACGGAGTACTACTTAATGGGACGACCCACGCAGGGGGGGAAGGAAGGATTCGGCCGACTCGACCGAATTGGACCGAGCTTCAGCCCATGATTCCATCTTCAAACCAACAACACCAGCAACTTTTCCCGAAGGGCAGCCTTAACACACGAATCATGCAGTCCCAGCTTAAGCGGATGAGACTAGGCACCAAGAGTTGCACCGAGTGCAGACGCCGAAAAGTTCGATGCATCTTCCCCGAGGGTTTAGACAGATGCCGACAGTGCAAAGCCCACAAGACGGCGTGCAGACCCCAGCAGGCGCCGTTGAGCAACTCGCCCAGCACGTTGAGCCACTCGCCCGACTGTGTGCGATCGAACGAGGGTGTTGCTGAGGTGCTTCGTCTGCAAGAATGCCAGAGACTCGGTCTCCCGCCAGACACATCCCTCGACGCCATCTTTATTCACATTGTTGGCAAGTCCGCCTCGTCCAGGAGCGATCAAGTCTTGGATGCCAGTGGCGTCCTCGAAAACGCCCCGCTCATGAAGAATCTTAGAGAGACTTTGCCTACGCAGCCTAGTTTTCAAGCCGAGTTGCGGCCCCGGCCACAGGATCCTTTTCCTAATCGTCGCAGAATGACTTATATGCCTGGCACCCCGACACTGGTCAGCATTTTTGAGTATACGCAGCAATTCTGGGCCATCTGGCCTCTGGCATTCACGCCTACGGATACGGGTGAAAGGTGTTTCCCAGACTCTGTGCCGATGGCCGTGAGGTTTGTCCAGCAATCCGTCTTGTCCCCAAACCCAGGCGTCATCGCAAGAGCTCTGGTCTGGCTCAGTCTTTGCCTCCAGGAGCTGCCCAAAGACTTCAACAAGGACACACCTTTGAGCCTGCTTATGAAGCCATCCGAGTTCATTGCCTACTACCTTAAAGAGGTGGAGGATCTGCTGCAAACGTACTCGTCTCCCGTCTGCAGCCTGGAGTTTATCGAGGCGCTCACGCTCCAATACGAGCTCTTCATCTTCATGGGTCGTCCCTGCAGTGCTTGGAAGAGCACCAGGGCCGCTTTGAACAACGCCATGATACTGGGCTTACACGGGTTCGTCCCAACCCGACGAAAAAAGGAGATATGGAATGCTCTTTGGGTACAGGATCGACATCTATCATTATTCCTAGGGCTGCCTTATGCCGTCCCAGAGCACTTCATCCGCCTCGACCGAGTTGACGAAGGCGATGCCTTGGAGCGGAAGATACTCCAAAAGGTGGCCATAATTTCGGGCCACATCACCGATCGAAATTGTCACCAGCTCGAGTCGCCATATTCAAGCACGGCACGGATCATAGAGGAGATGGACCAGCTCAAGGAAATGATACCGACCGAGTGGTGGGAACCCACCGACGCTGATATAACCGGGGTGTATGGCGTAGACTTTACACGCCGTGCCATCATCCTCTTCTACTACACAACCAACAAGCTGCTGCATTTGCCTTATGTGCGCATGGCAGCCCGGGATAAGCGATACGACTATAGTCAAACTACCGCCTTTGAGTCTGCTGAAGGAATGGTGCGAGCCTACCTAAACATGCGAGCCCTCGGAACTGCGCCCATGAGCTGCGACTTCGTTGACTTTATGGCCTTCAGTGGAGCAGCCATCCTCGCTGCGGACTTGATATCCAAGTGTTCCACCCGTTCGGCCGAGGAAGAGGAGAGGCTATGGAAGCTGATCATGGAGCTGGCCAGAAGCATGAGAGATATGGCCTCTGTGCTAGACTGCGCGGTAGCGACTCAGGCTGCCGAGGTGCTGGAGAATCTGCATGCGGCGCGACACGGTACCTACTTTGGACCTGAGAACTTTGAGGTGACGATACCTTACTTTGGAAGGATGCGCATCTCGCGGGTCGAGATGCCTGCACCTGCTCTCCCCCAGAATGTCATCGAGTTCGAGACCAACGTCTTCAACATGCAGCTGCCGACCGACCTCCAACCCTCGTGCGAGCTGACGGAGAATTGGGGGTCTGGGTGGGATTTCGATTATACGTATGAGTGGCAGGATGTGTTTAACTTTGAGCAAGTTGGGTCTTGACTGGTTTTTGGCTGCCCCTCTTTTTGCGAATAGCTTCATCTGCGATTAACCGCTACCACAGCACCACAACAAGATTCGCCCAAACACAGTGATAGAAAATTGCAAAAATGAAAAAAGCTATATCAGCAAAAAAGTAGCGCGTAAGGGACAGACACCTTTGTGGCACAACGCTCTTCGAACCCCAGGCCCGTATACACCGACATGCCCACCTTATGTCAGCACACGCCGCCGTCCCCGATGTACCGGCCATCCTGAAGTGCGCACCTCGTCAGGAACTGCTGAACAGTCGCCGCTACGCCATTCGGATGTCTGTCTGTTGAAAACTGGTGCGCTGGGAAGTGATATATAAGGGTAGAGGCTCTGCCGGGTGTCTGGCAGTGATGGAGCGCGGGGAGGCGTTCAGGGGGGTTGGTGACTAATCAACCCGGATGGCTTTATTGGGGAGATAATGGATTTGGGCATGGTAATGGAGAAGGGAAATACGGTTTTTATTGTATGAGAAGGCTTGGTTATGCTGTTCTTGGGGAGTTGTGTTTCGGAACGCTCATGGTTACACAAGAATGTGATGGCGCCTTAAATGAACTCCGAGCCTTGATCTTGACCGCACTCCACCGCACCACATGTGCGATAGAGAAGAATTATGTTAAAAGTTGGAATGCCTGGTATTTTGCTCTATTGCGATCTACGAATGACATGCACCACCATCTCCAGCAGAAATAGCGGCTAGCTAGCCCGGAGGGAGGACAGAGACGTGAACAGGAGGATGTTGGCGTGGATATGAGCTGTACCCGGAGTCGATCTTGAATGCACCTCCTTAGTTTTATCCATCTGGCCCCGTATGGCCAACCCCTCGACGATAAATGCGCGGGCTTGCACAAACTCGGGCGACGTTTCTGTGCCTTCTCGCAACTCACCATCTCTGTGGATTTTGGTTTGGCAGTCCTGGAATACTCGTAAAACATAGCAACGGTAAGAGCTGAGCTCCGAATATAAACAGGAGCCGAAACAGGGTGTCAGCAACGGCGGCCGAACTGGGCAGCCGCCGACTGGGCTAGGTAGGGAACGTCTGAGGGATGATGCTAGTGCAACCACTGCGTCGACGCAGACTAGAACTACCCACTCGTGCGGGTGGATGAAGCCCGGGGTGCACGGTGACTCGGTCCGAGACTGGTATCACGCTGTTGCCTCGCCTCGATGAACTGCTTCCCCTCATTGCTGCAGTTGGTATCACCAGAGGACTAGCCACTCACGTGTGTGTATGTGCTTGAACTCCTCGAGCAGGCGGGGGCGGCATCAGGTGTGAGAGGGATAAAAACCCAATCCTCGAATCTCCATTCTGATTGAATGGCAGACCTGTCAACCATAAGAAGCAGCTTTCCGTTGCTAGCGACGATGTCAACCGACTTCAACCTCGATCTGCGACTAGCCCAGGAGCTGGGGTTCCCGCACTTTGCCATTGGGGGCAGTAGAGCCTACAGACAAGCCAACTTGGGGGAACATCACCGGGACTGGGATTTCGTGGCGGTGGTCGAATCCAGACATGATATCGTCTCGATTGTCAGGCAACACTCGGACCAGCTCAACAACTTGCTTGGAATTTCTGACGCGGAGGATGTTCAATGGCAGGCAGGTGTGGCCTCTCCAAGATAAAGCGATCTATCCTAATGCGCCTATGTCTATAGGAGCTAGCCGAGACCACAAACCCAGCAGACTGGGAGTGCTGAGATTTGCTGGATGGGGTCAAGACGGTTCGAAGCGATCGCTCAAGATTTGCAGTTAGAATCACCTCCTTAGCTTGGCATCTTGCTTAAGCGTGTGCCGGTTCGGGGTGCTCTCTGCTCGAATCGTCAGATGCTGCCACCGGTACCACCCAGACGATGGCCACCGGCTCTTCGTGTACCAGCCACTCCAGTTTATGGAGGACCTGCGGGTTCTGGACGATGCAGACTTTCTCCATCCAGAGGGTCACTCTACAGCCGTTAATCCAGGTGTTACCTGTGATCTGTTCCTAACCTCCCAAGCACTTTACCGGAGCCCGTCAGACCTTGCGAGTCATATCTTCGCAGCCCTAGTGCAAAAGTGGCAACTGATATCGAAAGCACAAACTGCGCAGAGTATGATTCCTCTGTTCTATGGCAATCTTCACTCTGATCGCCGTTTCATTCAGCACCTCCAGGCCAAATTTTCGCAGGTGGCCAGTTTTTCACCGTCTGCAGCCTGTCATCAAACTAGCGTTGATTCCAAAATCAGTAATCGTTTTGCAGCGTGGTCAGCTTCTTACCAGTCGGGCAGAGACTTTGGTCACAGCCGTTCCCGCATCCTGTCTACATGGAGCCCCTACGCATGCCCCAAGAGGCACCTCGAATTCCGTCCGTCTTCCGGACAATGCTGCCCTTCTCCCTTCACCTCTAATTCAAGCGGCTATATGGGGCAAATTCGATTTTCCGGCTCCGATTGGCAAAGTGTGTTCGTCAAGGTTGGGTCCCAAGCGAGATATGAAGCATCAATGTTACCAACCGTCCAGCTGTACTTCCCACACACTTGTGTTCAGCAGCTCCTTGCCAAAGATATATCAGCGGGGAAGCTTTTCTTCAAACTCCACGAGGGCAAACCACTCAATGAGGTTCGATTGGACTTTCATAGAAATCCGTCCCTTTCCGGCAATGCGGATCCGTTGAGCCAGGTAAATTGGTTCCTCGACGTTGAGTTACTTCGAGCTGAACAAGTAACCAACGCTTACCGGAGGAGTATGGACATGGCACCGGACCTATCACGTTGCGAGGATCAAAGAATTCATCGCTTTTTCTTCGAGCGCCTGCAATCCGATTCCCGATTTGTGGAATTCTATTCCCAGACCATCGGAAGCATGTGTGGGAGCCAAGCGATATCAGTTTCCAACTTCATGAAAATCCCACTCATCATCAACTGTACACTGCACCCTCACCTGGGGCATTTTTTCGATCGAGCGAGAGAGGCTCTCAACCCACAAGCATCGGATGGATTGAGGGAGCTTCCAACAGCATTTGGGCTGGGAGATGGCCAGGGGGGGACGTCATGGTTATTCCACATGGCCAGCCGACAAAAATTTTGCAAATCGACTACGAGGTTTCGGGATTTCACTGCCCTTTCCTTGATATGGCCAAGGCCATATATAATGATGGCTTCTTCAATGCCCTCTACGGAGATTTGCTTTCCGACGACCTCACTAACAAACCCAATGGAGCCGGTGCTGCTGTGACCTGGACTTGGAGCCCTGGAAGTTATCCTCATCGATTACCATATTGATGTTGGCGAAATCGGCAAAGCCATCGCTAAAGCAAAACTCGAGTACGTTCTTCGACCAGTTTTTGAACTCGTTGCTCGACAGTTCTCACGGTTCTCCTGCGAAGCGCAACTGGCAGAAGAGGTTCTCGGCTACGCTCTCCTCACTTGTGCATTGCTCACAAGGAATTTCTCGAGTCGTCCGGATCTCTTTTTTCTCAATTTAGCGCTTGGTGTTCGTCTTGCGAGTGATATACGTGGTGTGTTCTCCGATACTTTCGACTGGAGCATGCCAGGACTCGGCGATTGGTCCACATCGTTGATATACGAAGGAAGGGATATCATCGCCCAGGGTCCGGTGCGTAGTTCGTTTGCGAGTCAATGGGAAGGTCGGAAATCATATTGAATCTCCTGAGCGCTCCCCTACTGACCTTGCAGTTAGATCTTATGTCGCTTGATTTACCGTTTGGCCTTCAACCGGATGAGGTCTTCTTGAGGCGGGCGGGCGAAACATTTGATCTTCATCGACACTTCTCACGAGCCAAAGATGAAAGTGAAGGCACTGTACTGCAACGTATCGGGCATGCGAGATATCTTGGGATGAAGGCATGTATCGCCGAATGCTCATGCGATGCTGATTCCTGACAGCGACAGACTGCTCCTCATACATGCATACGGGAGAGTATCTTCGCAGGATCACGGATAGACCAGCACTTCGCCTACAAGAGTATTATTGAATCACCAGATCCGAAGAGCTTACTGGTCGATGTGGGTTGTTGTATGGGTACTGACATTCGGAAACTTATCATGGACGGTTACTCATCAGAGAGGTATGACCCAAAATTATGGTCTAGAGACAGCTTCACTAAGAGAATACACCGATAGTGCATTGTAGGATTGGATATCAAGAGTCGTAAGCTTTCACGACTTGAATATTCTACTATTTTCCCGCCCTAATCATGCCATAACAGGATTCTTCAACATTGGTCGGGCACTTTACAATGAGGGCCAAAACCACCGTGGACCTCGGTTTCGCCAGGCAGACATGCTCCACCCCGAGTTTGCTCACAAATACAGTGACCTTATCCAGCAGTTTGAATTCGTTCACACTGCCAATGTCCTGCATCTTTTTAACGTCGAGCACCAGGAGGTTTTCTTCCAGGACCTAGTATCATTGTCAAAACCGGGTGGCATCATATGGGGCCGTCAGGTTGGACTGGCCTCTGACCATCCGCCTGAATACAGACAACCTGATGGGAAAGGCTACCGCTTCACAGTGGTGGAATTTCGCGATTGGTGCATGCAGATTGCTGGCTGGGATACTGGGTCTGCGAACTTCGAGGCTCAACTTGTGGAGTATGACGGCCTACGAGTGAAGCGTGAAGACAAGAGATGGGTACTGCAATGGAAAATACGTGTCCCGGGTTAGTGAAATCCTTGGAAGAATCTAGCATGGTCGCAAGTCGCTTGACTTTAGTGAAAGGGAGATGTGTCTGTTCGGTGCAGCTGCCGACGCACATATCCATCTTTATCATCTTGGACAATAAGAGCTTCACAAAATGGCCATCCCTTGTCAACCGACGGCTATCCTACCACAACTACCACTACCCGACTGGCTTCTATTCCCCTAAGAATGCCGAGAATCATTGACCACATTCACCGTATACCGTGGATTGCAGCAATCTTTGGAAAATTGGCCAATACATGGAGCGCTCTCCTTCGTCTTGTCGGCTCTGCACTGCGAATCCAGCCTCGCAGCTCGACAGCCCAGCACGCATATCCTCTCACATACGAGCAACAAGGCGCGAGAAAGAAGCAGTTGGTAGATGGGATTGACCAAGATGCCATCTGTAAACTTGCATCCCGGCATAACAACTGGAAGCCATCAGAGCTGGTAGGACTTGCTTGGCGGAATGACACTCGTCGCGGCTTGACATAGAAAAGGTCAGCCTCTCTGAACGAGTAATCAACGTTTGGATTTGATGGCGAAGCCATCTGCCACGCTGGTGACACCTCTCCGGGTTCCAATCCCACTTCACCTCCTGAGCCGCCGTCGCTGGAACTATCACTTGTGCTCTCACCGATGCTCTCAGGGGTTAACCTTCCCAGAGCCTTGAATTGATGATTCCTGAGGCTCGATGATGACCTCTCGGGCCTTGGGGATCGGAAGTATGTACGCAGCAGCTCAGGCGATACTGGCTCCGAGCCAAAAGACGAACCACGAGGCGAGCACACTGACGGCGCCTTTGAGTTTAGCGAGCTGCTCCTATCGTGGTCGACCAGGCCCCGTACCGACAGATTGGTGACAGTCGTGGGGCGCCTTGAGAGCTGTCGAAGGCCATACACCTGGTAACAAATTAGCACAACCGCGACTTTGATCAAGAGAGGTTCACCTACTTGAGGGCGTTCCTGATCCTCGTCCTTGTCCGGCTGCTCAGGGCTTGTCTTTTTGTTGGCTGCAGCTATGACAAATTGGACGAGGTCGTAGGCCGAGGGAACGAGAAACATGCCAATCATAAAGAGAGCATGAAACACCAATATGATGTATCCGAGAGCACTGGAGGCCTTGTGGCTCGCGAGTTCAGGAACCATGCCCACGCATAGAAGCAGAACGCACAGCCTGGCGCATGTCACCACGGTAGCCCTAGAAAGCAAGCCGGACACCGACCAAGCCCACGTAGCAAGTCCAAGCTGGCCAACTTCGCAAGCCATGAGGGCAAACAGCTGCTCCGTTCCAAAGTGTTGCAAGCCTCCAATCACAGACCCGCGGAGCACGAGAAAGCCAAAAGTGGCCAACGTGTAATAGTCCTGGGTTCGCGATGGTACTTCGTCGGCTTCCTGCCTGTGAAGTTCATCGACGAGCAGGTATCCCATACTCTGGGGGCTTCGTGAAGACAACCCCCACCAACATCCCAGAATCAATAGGCAGATCACCACGACTGTCAAGATGGTGTAATAGGAAGGCAAGAAGCGAGCCATGTCAATCTGGTAGGTTGCCCAGGCCGTGAGAGGAAGCAAGAGGTAGCTCAGAAAGACGCGCAACGCAACCCAGATGGTTGCCTTGTGGCTGTCTTGAGCAGAGCCTTCCATACTCCACTGTCCAGCTTGTCGAAACCAATCTCTTGTCCATCTGAGGCTGAGGCCGATGTGGATGAGAATGAAAAGGCAGATAAGGATGACAATGGCTAGAGTAGCAATGTTGCTCCAGGTGCCCATAGTGACCGGGACACCCATAACCTGTATCATGTGCTCGAGACCCAACGTTCCACCAAATGTGCCATTGATTTCATGAATGCCGTCATGGATGCCAAAGTAGACAGAATGCCTTATAATGATGCCTCGCTGGAGCATCAGAGCCCCTAATATCCACCTCGAGCTCAAAAGCCGCCAGAGGTGCTGGATGATCGATTCGGAAAAGGACCTCGACGTACTGTATTCGCTTTGCAATTTTCTGAGCGCCCCATGGTCTTGACTGGCAAGTTGAGTTCAGAATCTCGCCATGGTATCGACTCGTTCCACCGAGAGCAGCCAAGCTCAGGTCCATCGAGACATCCTGTTGGCGGAACTGTTCGCACGACTTCAGGTCCGCATATTCGCCCGAGATTCTCAGTTGGAGCCGTGTCTCGTTGTGTCGTTCGTCGAGGGACGCCTGGAGGCTACCGGGAGTGAACTGGGGGTGCGACGAGAGGGCCTCTCCAGAGGCTGAGATGCAATCCCGGACCTGGACATGCGCAGCCAGACCAGCACGCGCGAGGAAAACTAAAAGAGTGAAAAGTATCGACCTGAAGGAGAGCATCTGCGGGAGAGAACCAGAAGGAGAGACAATGAAGGGACGCTGGAAGAATCATGAACAAGCAGTTCATTCCATTCCATTGCAGGGGAAGGGTTCAAAAGACCAGGCGTCTTCCGGGGCAGCCTTTCGATTTCTGCAAAATCTCCATCCAGGAACCCCGGCAGCCCCTGGCTAGTGACGTCGCAGGCGCTACAAGGCCTGCAAAAAATAAGCTCTGTGGGCCGTCTAAAACACCTGGTCGCTCTGTGGATGCCGCTTCCAGGAGCGATCGTCGTCATTTTGATGGGGCTCAACTGTCGCGGCCTCCATCATGGAGCCCAGGGCATTGTGGCGATCCAGAGGTTGAAGAGAGCCTGACTCGTCCAGTGCGCTAGCGGACAGAGGTGGAATCTGGCGGCCTCTCCGAAGACCCAATGAGCCGGAGCCGAACAACAAGGTTGGTGATAACTTGGACTTGGACATTGCCGTTGAGTGGTGCCGTCGAGAGGTGCCGCGGAGATTCGTGATAGCATCCATATTGAGCATAGGAAGAGCTCACTCGGGTCACGTGGTCTTTCAGTCTGCGTCCATCCCAGCAGCATCTTAACCTTCAGTCTTCTATTCACTATCTGGTTCAAATGATGGCGGATTGGGAGATAATTCTTGAGATTACTTTTCATCAGCTGTTTCCTTTGAGATTATAGTACTGGCGGTTTCATTCCTGAAAGCAACAAGCCAATTCATCGAGTTCACATTCCCAACGTCAAGTTTCGCTGAGAAAAACGAGAGACAGAGCACACATCCTCAGATAACGGCAGTCTTGACGGTTTACGAGTTGTCTAGTTGGTTCATCCAGAGATCCTAACAAAAGTGTTGGCATTCCGCAGCTGAAATTCTGCAGGGAGAAGACATGACATGAGGCTGAACTGCCGGGGAAGCGGATGATATTCATGACCCTCGCAGCAATGATTGAGTTAATCTACCTCCGAGGGGGTTGTGATTTAGCCGAGGGCGTTTTGATGGTTCAAAATGTAGACCGCCTTTGTTCAGCTCGCCTCAGCCTAGTTCATCAGCACCGCCTTTGGACAGCCCTCACGGTATCACTGAGACCATCGTCACTGCATCTCGAGAACTCGACTCAGGACGCGCGTCTACAAGAGATTGGTTCGTTTCTCACACACCGTGAGACTTGGCATACATATCGTGCCGCCTGTTTCGGAGTCGCCAATAACAACAACACGGCTGCTGCATTGGATGTGCTGCTATCACATTGTGGCTTTGAGGTTGTCGGTCCGCTATCGGACAGGGAGGGATATTGACTCCCGATGGCTGAAACCTATGCCTGAAGTACTCTTCTCTCACTGTAGAGGTGGCTAAACCATTGTCTTATCTGAAAGAAGGGTGTGGATTGAGTTGAGTTGGGATGTATCCATTAGAAGAGAGAACAGGACACCACATGCGGCGTCAACACTCCTTCTAATCAAGCCATGAAATTTACGCAATCTTTATACTCGGGCACTTTGCCCTACCCCGCGATTGCGGAAACGATCTGGAATAGGTGCGATCAGAGATTTTCAACTGCGCTCAAAAGGCGCTGGTTGTTGAAGAATCGACCGACCTGCTCTGCGCATTCAATCATCATCACCTCAGCTGAATTGTTCAAAAAGTTATCTGCTGAAATCAATTAGAAAATCACTCAATTCTTATTCTTGACCTTTGCTGATCAGCCAAGACCGGGTATTGTTGGGACTTGGATTGCCGTTCAATTGAGACAACAAGGCTGTTCGCACGAGACAACAAGACTCTCTGCATGAGACAACAAGGGAATTTCAATCAAGTATTGGCGGCAGCTTACCCCGCGAATGGCCTGATTTATTGCTACAGGGGTCCCTATATGTGGAAGGTCGAGAGAGACTAGACGCGGGATACCGTTTTCAAAAGGTGGGATGAAGCAAGCCAACGGGTGACGAAAGTACATTGTTGTCTCACCTGCGAGGGAACTCAATTGACATTGATGAAAGTGGTTGGAAAAAAGCTGCATTGACTGGTTGAGTAATCTGGCGGCTTTACTGGATGTTGCCGCCCCGTTTCAGCTCTGGATGATCTTAGAGTCCAAAAACACCCAACGCCGCCCAGAGCCGCACTTCCTCATCACCTCTTGTCCTCTTCTTTTCATACTCATCCGACGCCATATAGGCACCAAGAGCGAATACACGCCGTTTCATCAACATTGGCACGCCAATTATGCCCGGCTGCAACAACTGCCAGAGGCAGGAGGGCGATGTTGAGCTCCTGACCTGCCTGTCATGCTACTCGGCCCAGTACTGTTCCCAGGAGTGCCAGCGGGCCGATTGGGGAATCCATCGGGGGCCCTGCCGAGCGGCTTCCTCTATTCCAAGAGTTTCATAGAGCACTATGACGAGCTTGTTAGAACTAATGTTGGGCGAAGAGGCAAAGGAAGCTTATGGTGCGTCACCATCTAGGGGATTGGACAAAGCCATGCCTTGGCCCTTCACTCGCCTACAGAACGGCACCTTTCTGCACGACCGCTCAGAGAAGGACGTCTACCGGATCCTCATCGACAGCTACCGCTTCCGTATGGAGGAACACTGCCAACACGGCGGTAAGCCCGAAAAAGGCAGCATTTACGACGACGTTGACGATGGTCTACCTGGCTTTCAACACTACCTCAAGATGGCGGAATCCCGAGACGGCCTGCTTCCGTCGTGGTGGACACCCGAGAAGCAAAAGGAGTGCGAAAAGTTTGGCATGTCCGGCTCCGAGTGGCAGGACTTGCGTGCGGCGGTGGAACAGTCTGCTATCATGTTCCAATATGGGGACTCGCGATATCCTTCGCAGATTCGAATGCTTGCCGAAGCAGTTTACGAAAAGGGGCTTGGTGGAACCAGTTCATTCGTGAGGAGGGGGGAGCTGGTCGAGATGGAGGCCCAGCAGAGAGAGAAGGACGCAAAGGCGAAGAAGGAAGCGGAGGACAAAAAGGGCAAGGCAGCACAAACCGTCTAAGAGCGCCTTTTTTTTTTTCTTTTTTTT
>SSHR01000380.1:0-58691 GCA_006518225.1 Fusarium neocosmosporiellum | reverse complement strand
ATCGGAATAATCCCTATCAACTTAATCGAATGTGCCGTACACGATCCAACAGTTAGTATTTATATATAAACTATTCATAAACTCAACTTATATTACGATTAAATTAGGTATTATTAGGCTAATATTTACTATCAATACCTTCCGTATACTCCTAATAGGGGCGGTAATCGCTTAGAGTCAGAGCCTTAGGACGAGGCATCGTGCTGGTTTATGCATAAATAGGTGGGAGTTAATATATAAATTATCAAGGGAAAAAGAAGATCAGAGGATAGTTAATGCATAAACTATGAGATAATTCCGAGATTGGCCTGATTAGCCTGATTGAACGAAAAAAAAGCCAAATGTGAGTTTATGCATTAATTAGGGGGTCCTTCTAACATTGAAGGATGAAGGAAGAAGGAAGCTGGAAGCTGCAGGTATGAAATCTAAAGTAGTTGAGCTGACCCATGCTCCACCTTTCTAGGCCAATCATGGGCCGTGGTTTTAGTGGAGCATGGGTCAGCTAAACCCTTAAAAGTGGAGTAAAGGTGGAGCATGGGTCGCCTAAGCGACCGGGGCACGGGGGACCTTGTGTACATCCACTGGTCTAGCCTATGTCTGGGTTGACACCTGCTGCATTGACAAAACGAGCAGCACCGAACTCAGTGAAGCTATCAATTCTATGTTCAATTGGTATCGGGACGCCAGCGCTTGCTATGCATATCTGTCGGACGTCACCAGCCATGCGGATAGTCTTGCCGACATTAGGAACGACCGCGAGCTTACAGAAAAGGAGCTGGAGGAAGTTCTACTTTCACCGTTTGCGACGAGCAGATGGTTTACCAGAGGTTGGACGTTGCAAGAGTTCATCGCGCCAAGAGACGTGAAGTTCTACAACTGTGACTGGCAATATATTGGCGCGAAGCAACAGCTCTCCGCGGTTCTTGCAGAGATTACCGGAGTTGACGAAGATGTGTTGGTCAACAGGGTCGACGTTGCCGCGGTGTGCACGGCTCGGAAGATGTCGTGGGCGGCAGCGAGACAGACGACACGGATCGAGGATACTGCATACTGCCTTCTTGGTATATTTGGGATCAATATGCCTCTGATCTACGGCGAAGGAGGCAGGGCTTTCATCCGACTTCAGGAAGAGATCATCAGAGTCACGAACGATCAGTCTCTATTTGCATGGAATGCGGCAGATGCCAATGATGGAAGCCTTTTCGCTCCTGGGCCCCATTGTTTTGCAAATGCATGTAGGATTGTTCGCTGGGAAAGATTGAGTGGGGCTGAACCGTGGGATCTGACAAACTATGGACTGAGAACCGCCTTCCCCTTGTCGGTTCAGGGGAGCCAAAAGACAACCCCGTTGCGGTGTTGGCCTGTCGATATGAAGATGACTTCACGGGTCCGATCGGGCTGAGGCTGGCAACTACTGATGAACCCAATGTTTTCGAGCCGTCAATCTCCCAGCGGCTGCTCATTATCGACTCTGCAAGGGCAAGCGCGGCAGAAATGAATTCCTTGTTCATCTTGCATAGCAAGCTGCGAGCGGGCCTGCCCAGAATAGTTGCTACTTCCCCGGAAAACATGAAGTGCTGGGTTCGATTGACCCAGCCGGTAGAATGGCCAGCGTTTGAGGCCAAGGCAGCATACCCGCCTCGATGCTGGAACAAGAGTACAATGACAATGTGGGTACGTCGTGGGAACAAAATCAAAGGTGCCCTACACTTGCTTAGTGGTGACGGGAAAGAAGTCGTACTTGCGTTCGGCTATGAAAGATCCGGGACGAGAATCGGTCGAAGTTTTTGGTCCTCTGAGTGGATCCGCATAGTCAAATACGAAGAGGGCAGGGCTCTGGAGCAGACGTGCGATGAGGCTGGAGTTTTGTCTCGGGAAGATATTTGGACTTCAGCAACCTATTCACACGGCGCGGAGTGGATGGTTTCAGCCAAAATCCAGGCTGAAGTTGTAATGAGTGAACGAATCTACGTAGTGGACGTCAAGGTCTCTTAGTGAGCTAGAAGGTCGGGAGTCCGGCTGCTTCCGCCTCCATTGTTCGATGCAAGGTAGATCAAGCAAGCACAGCAAGGAAATATAAACGAGAGAATCGGGCCACTTGTGTCGGTCACAAGCGAAACGCAATTGATCGGAACATCAAAGGTCACCAATTAAAGGGAAATAGGCGCCAATCACATAGGACGCGCTCTCCTGGTCAAGTTTCTTTTGCCAACGATGTGCTTGTGGCTGTCAACACGCTGATGGCCTACCGGCACTATGGCGAGGCAACAACTCTCGCCATGGCGTTTTCAGGGACCTTGTGAAATGCAGGGCTGGCTTTGATCTAGATACAAGCCCAGTTCAAGGCCATACAAGGCAAAATCGGGACCCCGAATTAGCGGCTAGCCGAAATCGTCGAATAATCATCATCTCAGAAACTTGGCTAGCAAGGTTCGCTCGAGGAAGGCGACGGATCCCGATCTAGTGGGACTCGAGGGCGGGGATTTTCCGGGGATTTCTGTGGCCATCGTAGGGGTTCCCGAGGGGTAGACTGCTCGTGTTGGGTTTGTATTGGCGGAGGGGATGCTAGCGTTGTCTTGAACAGGGTATAAGTCACGCCTGGTAATATGCTCGAGGGCATTAGGTATAACCGAGTTGTATTGGTGGCTAAGGTAGCTGCTACATAAGGAAGTGCAAATGAGCATGTACTATATACTTCCGGGGGCTCACGTTGCGAGCCGTGAGCCAGACCGTGAGTCTAGGCGACTCACGATGGGTTCTTGCAGCGGAATCATGAGTCTCATGTTGGTTGGTCGGATTTGTGGGCACACGTGATGAGATTGCGGGTGACATAACAGGTCCCAGCAGCGCTTTGTCTGTTTAAAAGGGGGCACCTCTTTCGAGACGGTGACTCTCACTAGACGACAGTGACATTAACTAATCGACGGTGGCCTGATTGCATTCAAGCCAAGAAAACAACAAGAAACGCCGAGCCCGAGCATCCGGCGTTTGGCTCTTGGCTTCTCCAACCACGCAAAGTTTACAGGTGCCAAGTCCACGCGCAGCACGTCCCGTTAACAAGGTTGGCTCTCAATGTTCCGTCTCACCTCATATCACCAAGGCGGAGCAGAAACGCCATTGCTTGGCTCAGGCTTAACGGGACGCTGTATGCAGGTGGAATTAACAGCCAAGAGCTGAAAGGGGCTCATTGGGTGGCAGAGCAATCCATACTTAAAATAGAGCTTGCCCAGACAGTCACAAAACAGATTCTGATTGCGAAGCCCCTGAAAAGCGTTTGCCACATCTTTGAGGGACTTCGCTCATAATAGCGCTGAATCTCTTCCTGTTATTTTCTAGCATGAGAGCATGATCCATCTTCCTTCAAGGAACACGCATGATCACGCCCCATTTCACCTTCGTTATCGCGCTTTGTTACGGCCTTTCGTTATTGTCCTTCGCTAGTGTTTGTGGGATTTAGTCTCGAACTCGTCCAGATGAATGTCTTGCATGAGATAGCGAGCAGGCTGTCTCGAACCTTCTCGACACAAGGCTATCATCGCATTTCAGCTACTGAGGAACATGACCTCCCACCAAGCCACAAGAATGCGGCAAATTGCCGATTTATGACACCGAGGCTGCTCCGAATGTCTGCCAAAGGCATGCTCCTGGCGATCTGTGCCCTTCTGGCCCTTCCTGGTTTCCTTCTCGTGGTAGCATTCCAGGTGAACATCCAGCCCCCGGCGCATTCAAACACCGTCAGACACTAACGTTGGAACTTTTAAAGGACCGCCGATACCTCTCCAATAGTCTTGCAGCGCCTGCAACTGTTTCTGCCGAAGACCGACGCCTGCTTATCGTCCTGCCCGCGAACGCGCCCGATATAAACCTCTGCAAGGCTACCACGAGTGCAATCTCGCTTGGATATCCCGCGCCCGTGATTGTTAACTGGGGCAGGGATTACCAGGGCAAGGGATGGCACGGTGGCTCGCACCTTGATAAGATCATTGGCACTCTTGACTTTCTCAACTGGGCCTCCAGCCACGATGCTGGGGATGATAAACTAGGAGATAATGATCTTGTTATTGTGCTCGACTCCTACGACACTTGGTTCCAGCTCCCACCGAACGTGCTCCTACAAAGATACCACGAAGCGAACAGGCAGGCCGACCAACGTCTCCAAGAGCAGTGGCCAGGTCAAGGCAACATACCCGTGCAACAAACAATAATTGTGTCGGCGCAGAAGAAGTGCTTTCCCCCACCAGAGTCAGGATCGATTCTGCATTGTGATGCCCTGCCCGACAATCCCGCCCGAGAAGATCTCTACGGCCCGGAGACAGACAAGGACCCAAATCTATACCACAATGTTCGACCGAGATATCTCAACAGCGGGAGCTTGATAGGGCCAGTCAAGGACATGCGACGGTACTTTGACCGTGTTAAACACCGCATGAGACAGAGACAAGCCGAGGGAATACACCTTTATAGCGACCAGGGGATGTTTGCCGAGATCTTTGGGGAGCAAGAGATTATGCGGCAGCGTCTCCGTGATGGACACGTCGAAGATCAAGCCTCAGAGATAGAAACGTTCGAATATCATGTCGGCCTAGACTACAAGCAACAACTGTTCATAGCCACCGTCTTCGAGGAAAAGGATGGCGATATCATAACGCTCGGTAACGAAACGGAAATTGCGAGGCGATCAAAGGCATTGCAGATCTCTCCGGTGCGCCTTGAAGGTGTCCCGAATGACCTCGGCAGCACGCTAAACCCACTGCATTCCCTAGGAGCCGCTGAAGATTCATGGTGGGACGAGATGCCTCTATACGCCGACTTTTTCTCCACAGCTATCCCGGTCGTCCTTCACCACAACGCCCATAAAGACGGCCTCAAGTCTCGGCGCGTGGAGTGGTGGGATAGGACGTGGTACTTTCCTTACCTTCGAGAGCTTCTGACAGCACAGCTCACGCCCGGTGAGCGCGAGCCTCTATCTAGGATTGCGGACAAGGTAGTTTACTGGGCACCGCAATCTAACGAGACGGGGGCGGAACCGAGGCTGTTTAAAGGTGAGATGGGGCTTGAGAAGACAGACTTTGAGACTTTGTGTTTGTCGGGTAAACAGAAGGATGGTGCGGAGAAGATGTGGTACGATGAGGTATTTCGGGATGGGAAAGGACCGATGTAGACACAAAGATAGCAGAACATTTCATTGCAAAAAGTGCCTTCCTTTTCAAAGTTGTTTGTTTTGATCGATGCCTTGGACGAGTGTGGACCCGGCGGTAATTTCATATTCAAGTTTCTCTCCACGCTGTCTTGACTTCAGCGGAATGGAGGAAGAGAGAGGTTCCACTGTCGTCCCTGGATTCATACCATATGTAGAGAGCAGCACGTGGACATTATCTGGGATGGTAATGCGGCATTCTGAGCTGCAAGACAATGTCACAAGCGCAAGCTTGTGGACTGTGGATAACTGACATACATATGGAATTAGCAATAAACCGTATTGCAGTCAAGTAGAGGAGCAGGCCTCGGGAAATTAGTCTATCCTCTCGATTATATTAAGGCTCTAGAAGGCATCTCGCCCTATATTACTCCTATTATATAATAGGTATATATAGGGAATCTAATAATATATTATTAATCATTCCTATTAAAAATATTTTATAAATTATTTTAAAGTTATTAATAAGCTCTTAATTAATACCTACAATAAGGTGGTTACTATTATCATTTACTCCATGCTTGATATTAGTCACACTTCCCTCTCATATAACAATAGTCTACCTATAGTGGCTCTGTGGTATGCTGCTACTATCTACCTGCACCGTAAAATAGCCGGGATGCTGTTAGGCAGTTCATACATTCCCCCATCAAGTTTAACTTAATAGCCATGGGTCCTGCAAGAGCTCCTTTGCTGTCGGGCGATCATTGGGATCCCAAGCAAGAGCCCTCCTCATAAACGCAAGGAACTTTGACTTGTCCTTCAACTTGGTTTCTGCCGCCTCCAAAGTTTTTCCTTTGGAATGGGAACAAACTCGTCCTAGTTATCTATACAATAAAGAGATGATTGACAATACAAGGTGACAAGATGAGATTGAAACGTACAGTTCTCATCCCAATACTCTAGTGCTCTCTTGCGATGTCGGTTAAGCAGCTCGGCGGGTGGGGGGCCCAGAGCAGCGATGAGTTCAGAAAAGTGAACACCATCTGAAAAGCTCCCGTCTTCTTTGCGGGCGCTGAAGAGGGCCCGGCCCTCCAAGAGATCCCACGCCTGGGATAATTAAGCATGTGAAATCGAAAGAGAAACGCGAGGCGGGAGACTTACTGTGAGTCCGACACTCCATATGTCAACAGGATAACTCCATTGGATGTACAAGAGAGTTTCTGGGGCTCTGTACATGATGGGCATGATATTGCCAGCATGAGGACCTGCTCCAAGCCTGACTTCTCCAAAATCAGACAGAAGAAGTGGCCCAACCTTGGGCTTCATCAGACGAGAGAAGTAGATGCTTCGGTCTGATAGTTCCTTGCGAGGAACAGGGTTTGAGAATTCGTTATCTTCGAGCTTTTTGAAAAGCGAGTTGTCCTCTAGACCAAGGAGGAGGTTGCCAGGATGAATGTCTAATTGATCAATTAGTGAATACGATTCAAAGTAAGAAGGAAATGAGGAGGGAGAGAATTGCATACCAGTATGAACGGCCTGAGCCTCTGTATGAAGGAAATCAA
Source organism: Fusarium neocosmosporiellum (assembly GCA_006518225.1). Classification (NCBI taxonomy): domain Eukaryota; kingdom Fungi; phylum Ascomycota; class Sordariomycetes; order Hypocreales; family Nectriaceae; genus Fusarium; species Fusarium neocosmosporiellum. Next base: position 51,989 of record SSHR01000380.1, on the reverse strand, counting down.
CGGCTTGCAGAAGCTTTTTAATGGCACTCTTGACGAAATCCTCTTCGAAGCCACGGCCCTTCATAAACACAGTGTCCATATCACGGAGACTCATTTGAGAGACTTGAAGAGCTAGGACGATGTGGTTTCCATGAGGACCAGAGACTTGGAAAGAGGCCAGGAGCTATCTGACGTTGTCAGCTCCCACATGCTTGCTGGGTAGGACTTTGTTCAGATGCCCGTAGAATGGCATCTCACGGTGCTGGACAGAGTTGTGGATGTAGACTTTGAGTGCTACGTACTGGTTCTCCCTGAATTTACTGTCAGACAAGTCATACCGCTTCACATGGTACTCACTCAAGGCCGCGTGCAAGCCAGATGGTCGAGGAGGAACCGTAGCCTAGTTTAGCTACAGTCTGAAACCTGCCATCGAAGACTTCGCCCAAGCGCACTGGGTAAAAGTGATCTGGATTGTACTCTGGCATGCCCTCTTCTTCAATGAGTTGGTCTTTTTCAATCACATCAAACCCTTGAGTGGGAAACGTTCACGGTTCCGATCGCGGACGTGCCGTTGAAAATAGGCCCTGCCTCGTGCCGAGGCCGCTGAGTGTCCATGACGGCACTCTGGCGGCAAGTAGATGGATATGGAGGGATGGGATTGAGGGAAAGTATTTTCTTGATGGTACGAAGGGGAGTCGGGCGAATGCTTTGCGACACGATGCCATGGCTAGTTGTTGTTGTTGGGAGGAAGATGTTTGGAGAACTCGGATGGCTGAGGCTGAAAATCTTGGTGAGGCGCAGTAAGTTGAACCAACGAAGAGCAGCACCCATGCACAGCCCACATCACTTGCCTTGTCCCTCCAATATGCGGCATGATATTTCATCTACTTTATTGTTATGGTCAATTCTTGGACGCCATTGATTGATCAAACCCCAAAGTGAGGCGTCCTACAGCCCACACTTGGCCAGCGGAATGCTCATCTGTCCTTTCCTATTCAGGCTTGGTCGACCGGGGATTTAAGCTTACCTACGGTTTCGGTGTGGATGCTGATCAATCGAACATCTTGGGGGCCTTGATTTCTAAGCTTCAACATCCCCTGATGACCTTGAATTCATCCGAGCCAAGCCAAAATATTCAATTAACCCATGCCAGCTTATTCGGCGTGACTCACAACTGAGATGGATGACCCGACCCTCAAGCATCGTGAGCGGCCCGTAAGGCAGTAGATTGCGTAGCTCAAACAGAGATGAGGCTGCAATGTGAAGATATCTATTGCCTGGACTGTGGTATAAAGAGTCGGCAAGTGTTCCGTAACAGTCTTGAATCAACAAACATCTAGATCCCCAACGAACAAACACAGCACTCATCCCTTGTTACACTTGCAGCGCTCAGAATGGCCACCCCTCAAGCTCTCACGTTTCTCGGCCTCGGGAACATGGGTTCCGCCCTCGTACAAGCTCTTCTGAAGGCTTCTAACAAAGTGACCATCTGGAACCGCACGGCAAATCGACCTCAGGTCAGAGCCGCTGTCGAGGCCGGAGCTATCCTCGAAGTGGACATCCAGAGTGCCATCTCCAGGAACAACACCATCGTCATCTGTCTCCTCGACTACTCCAGCATCAAGACTGCACTGGCTGAGATTCCGACCTCTGCCCTCGAGGGAAAGACCATTGTCAACCTGACCAACGGAACGCCGAAACAAGCTCGGGAGATGGCAGGCTGGGCCGCCTCCCACTCTGCTAAACACTACTTTGACGGAGCAGTCATGGTAACGCCTCAAATGATCGGTGGACCCCAGTCATTTTTTGTTGCCAGTGGACAAACCCCCGAAGAATTCGAGCCCATCGCCTCACTCCTTGAACCCATCGGGAGGCCGGAATATCTCGGCGCAGCCATAGATGCTGCTGCTCGATACGACCTTGCTGCTCTGTCATCAATGTTTGGCATGTTTAGCGGAATGTTCGTCGCTATGGCACTTCTCAAAAAGGGTCACACCACAGCCGACGAGAAGCTTGAACCTGTTGTGTCGGGCAGTCTGAACCCGTTCTTGGGCGCATTGATACCGTATACTGGACTTATTGCTCGGTCTTGGGATAACAAGGCGTGGGATGATAACCTTGGAAATCCGATCGGAATGCAAGCACAGGCGTTGAGGAATATTCTGGAGGCTTGTCGTGATGATGGGATGGACGATGGGTTTCTGAAGAACTTGACGACGGCGATGGAGGGGGTGGTGAAGGACAGAGGAGAGAATGGCGGGATTGCCGTGATTGGGGAGTATCTCTTAAACGGACGGTTGACTAAACAGTAATGGCTGGCCAACGAGAGGATTGCATTATGATGACGCAAGAGCTCTTGCAAGTCAGCGCATGAGAGATGCAGATCAGATAGACTGAATGCTACATATTTGCTCCGAGAGGCCTACGCAATTGGGGTTACTGATGGCGAGATCCCGATGCATTTATCCGGCCGAGCATACGATCCAACGTTGGATCGGAGCGTTATTAAAGATGCGTAATTTAATGACACATTGTGTATGAATCCTCTCCTTAGTAATTTGCTGCAAAAAGGTTAGAAGATAGACTCGGATAACCTTGACGATGGCCGCACTTGCCGCTCAGCCAAGCGAACATAGTACTCTGCCAGCATACAAGCAGGTCGACGAGACCAAGTATGACCGTAAGTAGGAAATCAGTTGTAGTGAGCCCCAAAGTTAATCGATGTTTAGTTGACTGGGCAGACCTGGTCACACTGGATCTCTCCACGTTCGACCAGCCCGGAGGCAAAGAGGCTCTGGCGAAGCAGCTGTTTGACGCCATCCAAAAGATTGGCTTCTTCTACATTGTCAATTTTGGTCTCTCTCAAGAGGAGGTTGACCGCCAGTTCGCGATTGGCAAGTCTTTTTTCGAGCTCTCCACCGAGGAGAAGCTCAAGTACCGTGCCGATCTAGCCAACGGCGGCTACAATGGTTACAAGCCACTCGGATTACGCGTGAGTTGGCGCGTGCCTAACTGCTAATGGAATCGCTAACAAAGACTAGGAGATCAAGCCCGGCATCTTTGACAACACAGAGATTTACAACATTCCCAAGTTCATCCCAGAGCTTGAGCGACCGCAGCCCGATGTAATCAATGCAAACAAGCTAGAGATTGAGCGATTCGCTCGTCACATCCACTCCAACATTGCTCTCAAACTGCTCACTCTCTTCGCCATCATCTTGGAGCTCCCAGAGGACCACTTCACCAAGTCTCACCGCTATGACGAGGCTGTTTCAGACTGTCACCTTCGCTACATGAAGTATCATCCTCGCGATGCTGCTATCAATGCCAAGCTCGATAATGTTTGGGTTAAAGGCCACACTGACTACGGGAGCCTCACACTTCTTTTTCGCCAACCCGTCGCAGCGCTGCAAGTTCGCACCCCAGACGGCAACTGGAAGTGGGTGAAGCCGTACGATGGCAGCATCACGGTGAACGTGGCCGATGCTCTCCAGTTCTTGACGAATGGCTTCTTGAAGAGTTCAGTACATCGTGTTGTGGCGCCGCCGCCAGACCAGGCTGGAATCACCCGTCTTGGTGTCTTGTACTTTGTGAGACCAGAGAATGACCTTGAACTCAAGCCAGTTGAAAGTCCCGTCTTGGAGAGGTTGGGCTATAACCCCGATGAGAGTTCACAGTTGGGAGCAGGCATCACCGCTGGAGAATGGGTCAAGGCTAGGGTGAAGGCTGGGGTGGACAGAGGCGAGAAGGCGAGGAGTGAGATCTCAGAGCAGGAGATCATCAAGGGAGTCAAGGCCAAATACTATGATTAGAGGGAGGAGAGCCAATGACGTCGAAGTGGCTTGATACAATCTGGTCAGGAATGTCTAATTATACATACTAACCTGTTCCTGACAATACTGTGAACGCTGATCACAATAGTTTCTGCTTGGTTAGTGGCTACAAGCATTGCTGGGTTGATATTAGTTGCGAGGAGGGCTTGCTGGTGCCGTGAAGGAAAGCGAAGGCATCAGGGCAAGGGGACCGCATCCTACCTGGGTAGGTACTGACACCCATACACCACAGAGGCCATGATTTGGTATGTAAGTAATTCGATATAGTCATAATCTCATAAACGCTCTACTCTCATACACTACTTCTCATACACTGGTTGTCGCCAGCCCAGATCCTCCCCACAACAAGCAAAGGCTTGTGTACACTTTTCTTCCAGGCATGAATGGTAGCTGTAGGGAAGACGAACTTCCATTAAACCTCACAACACCCAGATCAATGATCGGACATTGTTTACATGCCCTTTCGGCTGCTCTGCAACCACTGCTGCAGACTCTTCTGCACAGACTCTAGTCCATCGCGAACAGTCTGGGTCGACGACTCAACGTCATCAGCGGCAGTCTTGGCCGACTCGACCAACTCGTGGGCCGTCTTCAGCTCTCCATTCAAGACTGCCGCGTTGGCCTGCTCGCCCAGTCTCGCCACATCCTCGGCGCCCTTTGCAGCAGCGAGCTCAGCGTCTGGGAGGCCGGCGATCTTTTCACTGATGGTCTTGGCAATTCCGGCGGCGTGCTCTGCGCTGTACTCGGCGTTTCGTCGAGCCACTGCGTCTTGTCGGGTTGCGTTTTCGGATGCTCGGACGGCGGACTGGGCTGCTCGGAGGAGTGCAACAGCCTCTCTGGCTCTATCTTGGGCGCTCTCGGCTGTCTGTCGAAGGTATCGGGCCAATCGCTCCGTCTGAGCGTCTCCCTTCTTCTGGTCATCGGGCTTCTCGGCTTCCTCGCAAGCACTCGCGGCGTCAACAAGTCGGTGGGCCTTGATAATGGCATCTTCAGCAGGAGCAGTCGTCTCTCCCAGAGCAGACCAAGCGCGAGATGCGACGTCGAAAAAGTCGGAGAGTCTAACCGTGTTTGCGAGAACGGCATCGCGTCGGGCAGCGGCGGCGGCAGTCAGCATCTCCTGCTCATACTGCCTGGCCGAAACACCATATTGCTGGGCTGCGACAGCCGAGACCTTGGCTCGTGAGATTTCCTGCGTGACCTGGTTTGAGATGGTGCGGAGCTGCTCCTGATAGGCGTAGTAAATGTAGACCCAAGTGCCGACAGATACACCAACGAGACCGAAGCCGAAGAATGGGAGGAGGGTGGGCGAAAAGAAGATGAAGACGGCCGTTAGCGACCACCAATTGAGGAGGAGCCAATAAGTCTGCGCGTGCTCGAGGTAGCAGAATCGAAGAGGGCCGTAAATCTTGGTGACGGGGGCGAAAAGGTAAAGAACGGTGCAGACGGCAATGACGATGGTCAGGAATAAGAATCGCACCCAAGTTGGGAATGGGAATGGGATGCTGTAGTAGATGGGGAGGTAGTAGGCAAGCGAGATCAAGGACCCAACTGCATCACGGTCAGACAATGTGAACACTAAAAGGTCAATGATCTCACTCTTAAAGTAGGTGCCAATTCTGTTGGAAACGGTCTGAAGAGCAAAGAATGGACCTAGAAGAGATGCCCAAGAGGTATTGTTGCTGTTCTCTCTATCGCCACTTGGAAGCGCCCAGACACCACCAAAGTAAAGCGCGGCGATGAGAAGAAGCGGAGCTGAAGTCTGCGACGTGATCAAGGTGTACAGGCCCGGGAGAAGCGGAAAATGATTGAGAATAAGAGCAAGGAATATGACGCCTGAAAAAAACCTGTTAGCGACACTGGCAGAGCTCAATTGAGCGTCCCTTACTCTTGACGTGAGGTGCAATGAGCCTCGAGAGCGTCTCCAAGGCGGGAAACAAATCCTGTCCACTGTTTTGCGAAGGCATAGCTGCTACTGTCGCTGGCAATTGGCTGACTTGAATTTTTCCCTCAATTTGACTGTGGGAAAGCCTGGCCTTTTATTCCAATGCTCCAGCTGCAAAGGCAGGGCTGTCGGGCGCCAAATGGCACAGGTTTGCTGCACAGCGACGTGTTCATGGGGTTATCGTCGTTGAATGCCGCCCAATTGCTGGTGCCGAGACTGGGGCCCGTAGATGTAAGACCCCAGGCTCCGACTGTCATATGCAGGCTTGATCCATGGCGATTTGACAGTAAACTTGGTCGTGACGCGGCCGTGCTGCTGTCAGGCTGGCCTCATTCGTGCCTTGTCGCCACTTGGGTAGCAGGGCGGTCCCTGGCTCGCGCCCGGTTGAATAGTAAAATTTTGGTAGCAGAATTGTATGCCTTGGATGTCTTGATTGGGTCTCAATGTTGCGAAACCTGACTTGCCTTTGGGTATATGCAAACTACGGCGCTTGGTGATACTCGGCCGAGGGTATGCTGACATACTTCGTCAAGATGCACTCCACAATCCCACGACAAGACCAATTCACGGCAGAAACGAATACAATAAAGTGACATCAGGCAAGGGTATTATTATTGCGCTTATCAAAAGCTTCAAACTCATAAAGAAACAGGTCGAGCATCCCGCACTCAAGATTCCCTGACCCTTAATCCGCCAAGCCATCCATTACTCGCTTTTACGCTTGCATGCTTAGTCCGTTGTCGCGTCAAAAGACAAGAAGGTCGATGCTTGACCGGCGGCCTCTTCGTCCTGGGAAATGTTGTTCTGGAGCTTCTTGTTCTCCGTCTCCATCTTCTCGGCGACGTCTTCACCCTGGGCTTGCTGGATTTGAAGCTTCAGCATGGTGGCGGTGAGCTTCAGGACCTTGTTCTTGATCTTGCCGCGCTGTGAATGGTTAGATCACGCTCTGAAAATCTGGATATGTTTTTTTCTCACCTGGAGAGCGTCGGCCTCCTCACCGGAAGCAGCCTCAATGGCAGGGTTGAAAGCCTCAGTCTCGGCGTCGTTGGCGATCTGGTTGACGCTGTTGAGGAAATCGATATCCGACTTCTCGACGGTCGTCAAATCGTTGGGAAGGCCGCCAAGCTTCTGAAGAGCCTCCTGGGCAGCGTTTCCGGCAGTGCCGCCGCTGATGGAAAGGTCGTTGTAGGAAGATGTGCTGAAGACGGCGCGCTTGCTGAGAGGAGCAGCGAAGGCGGTGGCGGCGAAGCTGAGGAGGACAGTGGAGAACTTCATTTTGGCGGTGTTCGAAGTGTTTCTTTTTTTGTTGAGTTTGAAGGGTAAGGTGAAAAGAGTATTGATTTGTACAGCGCAGCTGTTGAAGTCAATATGTACAGTCCAGCTGTGGGAGAAAGAGAAGATGTCGAGTACAGATGAGATGAGATGAAATGATTGTGTTGGATGATGAAGTAAAATCACCATTGAGCAGGATTCCCTCGCTCTTTAATAGTTCAATTGAGATGACTCCTGCCAGGCCTCTGAGACACCATCACCAAGATGCGACCTCGTCTCCGAGAACCAGCTTCAGGCCAACCAGCTCAAACACCCCAAGCCTATTTACAGACAAGCTTAAGCGCCAACTGCCAATGCTACAGTTAGATCGGATGGCATATTCCCAAGTTGTTCTCGTTAGTTGATAGGTCCGGCAGTGTATTGTTGGAGGTTGGACATCGCTTAGAGAGTCGAGAGCACACCCCTGTCAAACCGCTACTCGGCCGACCCAAAACAAGGGGGTGACCTTGTCCGTCGCATCTTTGTTGCAACCGTTGCATCGCGTCTTGGATTTCGGATGAACTGCCGCTATCGAGATTTTTTTTTTGCTATTTCTGTTGAAGCGAATTGCCCCGTGTTCCAGGCTGTCGCACGCACGTCTCGCATGGTGAACGGGGTCCAATTGACGGCATCGCTGTATTATGATGTATCTTATAGGAACAATCATCTTAGTAGGTAATGAAGCCTGTCGCTCTGAATTCATGTAAGAGAAAAGGTACACAGGGAGTCCCGGTCATCGTCCGTTCTTTACTCCCACCGCATTTACCTAGGTAAGCTTATATCCTCCTTTTTTACCCTTCGTAGTTGGGTGTCCAGTATTCTGTCCTTAGACTATCTTTAGACATCGTCGAGTTTTAAGCTTATATCTTTAATAGACTACTTTCAGGTATCTAATGCTACTTCCCTTAGCCTGGTTATTGTCCTTGCTAAGGTAAAGCTTCTGTTCGGTCCCGTCATGCTCAACCTTCTTCGTGAACTGCACTTCGGTGCCCACCACCATTTCCTCAACTCTGATACCATCAAGCCCAAATCCTCGTTCCGGCATCCGGCACCGTTCTCTTCTCTCTCTGTCGAGTTCAAGCTTTTCTTCTGATCCCGTCGGTTGAAGTTGCCCCTCTGCGTTCCGGCGCCCTGTCCCGTTCCCATAACCATCCTCCGATCCTGTCGATCCCAACCTTCGCTCCCTCGTGGGCTGCATTTAGGCGCAGAGTACGGAAACTACCATTCCCTTCAACCCCAACCAAGCTTAAGCTTCCGCCGTACCTAGACTGCGTTCTGGCATTCGGTACCGTCCTCTTAGTCGGCCCTAGATCCGATCCCGCCCGCCAAGTTTAAGTTTCTATGATCTGTATTTTGCTGTTGGGTGCCTAAGATCTGAACAATGTGACTGGAATAAGGTTTATGAGTCATGAAACTTGTTCCAAGCCTTGTCCTGGTTGAGTTTTGTGAACCTGGTGACGCCTCCCATACAATACTCAATGTCAAATAAGCTTTGCAAGTAACAGAGATAAATTTCATATTGACCAAATGGATTTGGAGAGATCCGTTTATATCGGTCCCCGTGTCTTTGATAGCATCTCTCTCACCACGGATGGCTCCCCTGGGGACTTTCTGCACCCAGCTTGGTTAGGGAACCCCCTGGAATTGGACTTGGTCTGTTTGTTTTGATCCTCTCGCAATGAACTAACTTTATCTGTTTTCCTGTTTGTACATACCATTGCTCTCCCCGGCATGTCTCTAGCTCTTTCCCCGTTAAGGTGGTCCGCTCTTTCCCATTCATTCTATCGAGTCCAGGCCTCTGTCCTTTGTGTTTTGCCTTCGGGTTCCCAATAGATCAGCCAGCCTTCAACCCGACAAACAAACTCCTTTTCTGCGTCGACCATCTGTATGTTTTGCCATCCCAGTGACTCATGAACCTTGTTCTAAACTTTTTCCTGGATGGGTTTCCACTAATAATATAAATAGTCACCATGTCCCACTGCCTCGAACCTCGCGAACCCGAGTCGACCCCTCCCACGACCCCTCCCGTACCCTTAGTCGAGTCCCCTGTTGTAGCTATTCGAAGGCACAGACGGCTCCGATCCCGAGCGCACCGGCGCAGCAAGAGTCTTCCGCCGAAGATGAACACGATGGCCGAACCTTCGACAATGCCCAGACCGCCAAGCGAAGAAGAGGTCCGATGCTACTACGCTGGGCTCCCAGGAAAGCCAAAGCTCGTGGCAAGATCAAGCTCCGATCCATGGAGCCCGCAAATAGATCTCGGCTGGACCCTTGGCAAGACCCTGGATCCTATTGGTCAGCACCCAATTGTGGCTATCTGGAATGATTCGGCTGGCCCCCTGCGACGAGATATCCTGGAGGCCCTCGAAAGCATCCAATGGGTCGCGATTGATATTCTGCGGCTCTGCATGGCGGCCAAAATCGACACCTGGAGGGCAACCAAGGCGGAGCTCAAGGGGTCCAATCCAGCAGACCACTACGATGTAGAATTCGACGACCAGACGCACACTGTTGAGCTCCAGGGAACCATTGGCGACATGACCTTCAAGTCCGAGGAGTGGTGTATTCTGGGTGCCAAGTGGAAAAGCGGCTCTGGTAGAGAGGCATTCTCTGAGCGGGGCGATTCGGGATCCTATGTGTGGGATATGGAAGGCCGATTGGCGGTATGTTGACCAGTGGGCTTGATAGCGGGAATGGGAGCCTCGATGAGTCGTATGTCGCCCCAATTAAGTGGCTGCTTGCGGATATTCGGGAACAGTCTGGTCTAGATGCCGAATTAGCTTGAGTAAGTGATAACTTAACCTAAAGGACGTAAAGATATGCTTTGATGTTTTGATGAATATTATTGGTGACTTTGATGAGGACGAGCCATAACTTAACCTAAAGCAATCTAAGATGTGCTATAATCTCTTCATAAATGTTATAGGTGACCTTGATGATAACCGCCAAGCTTGTGGCGCAGTGTTGACAGGGAGAGAGTGCCACTCGGTTGCATCTCAACAAGGAATGCAGACAAGGATAAGGTCATACGATTGGCATTACCAAGAAGAAAGAGATGCACGTCATCACGTGCTGGAAACGCGGGGTCAACGGCAGCATGTGAGATCTTGAGGCATTCTCAATTGCTTCCTGATCAATCTCTCCGCTTCTCATTTGCTTGAGGCTCTGCACAGTCGCTGTGTTGATTAGCGTTGTTGGTTCCCGATCAGACGCCATGGCTGACCCCGTTGAAGAGCCACACGGGGCTTTAGTGGGCTTGCAGGGATCTACGAGACACTTGGTGACATGCTAATGGGTCTCCCCACAGGCCGCTGATACCTTTGACGATGATGACTCCGCTATCTCGACTGTATGAACCCACAGCTCCTTGCCAAGTACAGTGACTGACTAGTAGTAGCTTGACACTTCGAGTCTTACGTCCCTTCGATCCAGCGTGCTTAGAGTCCAAGAAGAGAACGGCAGGACTTATCATTCCATGAGCTCCGGCAGTGAGTGCACCACATATACACGCCGGTCTCGTGCTTTGCGACTGATGTTAATAGAATACAACTATCCCAACGATGACAGAGAAAATGACCGCCTTGGTGAGCTCCATGCACCGTAGAGAAACTGGGACAGCCTGCGCTAACGGCAAACAGACATCCAACACAATGTGTGGCTCCTTACCCTTGATGGACAGCTCGGCCTTTCACCCAAGATAAATGAGCCAGCGAAGCGTGTTCTTGACGCAGGCACTGGAACTGGTATCTGGGCAGTCGAGTATGGTGCGTTGCCCTTTCAAGTTTGACACAACAGATACGGCTCTGACTCCGCTCTCTAGCCGACCTCCATCCTGGATCAGAGGTAATAGTTCATAATTACGGTAAATAACTGTCTATTCTAATTTGGGGGTCCTGTACAGGTTATCGGCGTTGATTTTAGCCCCATCCAGCCCTCACTGTAAGATACATAACTCCCAAATGTGTTACCCTCACTAAGCCGAGGCAGGGTCCCTCCCAATTGTACCTTCGAGGTTGACGATCTAGAGAAGGAGTGGACTTGGTCTCAGAAATTCGACCTGATCTTGTCTCGTGTCATGACGGGCTGTTTCGTCGACATGCAAGAGTTTGTCCACAAAGCATATGCGTAAGTCCATGCTGCCCAGAAACAGCATTTACTGTTTGCTTAACTTTCTTTGATTAGGCACCTGGAACCGGGTGGTTACTTGGAAATGCAAGACCTAACAAACCCTCTCGCATGTGATGATGGTACCCTGCACGAGGGCCTCGAACTGTACCGACTCGGCCACCTCTTGGTCGAAGCCAGCGACAAGGCCGGACGTCCCAACAACACGGCACCCAAGTACAAAGAATACCTCGAAAAGGCAGGCTTCGTCGACGTGGTCGAGAAAAAGCTCAAGTGGCCTCTGAACCAGTGGCCAAAGGACAAGAAGTACAAAGAAATCGGAGCCTGGACTCGCGAAAATCTGACTAGCGGACTGGAAGGTTTGCTTCTTGCGTTGCTTACGAGGTTTCTCGACTGGAAGCCCGAAGAGGTCATAGCATTCTGCACTCTGGTCAGGAAGCAACTCCGAGACACTTCGATCCATGCGTATATTCCAGTGTAAGTCAAACCTCTACTGTTTGATGAGGTGTAGACATGCTGATCAAAGACTGAAGATATGTCGTGTACGGCAAGAAGCCAGAAACGGCGCCTGAGCCCTCTCCCGACCCCTGAGAAATGACATCGTCTCTTGGAAGGGCAAGGTAGAAAAGTGGCCCATGTGTGGCTTGGTCGCGGGCTTGAATTTTAAGACATGTGGATAGTAGGGAATGGAACTAGTAGCTTGGATTTGTTTGTCAATTTAGACTCCAGTGACCAACCAAAGAACAATGTATAGGTACATCATCAGAGTGGCACTTTGAACTCGACCATCACAGAGTGACGTTGAAAAGTCGGCAACGCACTTAGTACTTGATACACGCCCTTGCTAAGGTGCTTTGACAGTATTGAGTTGAATTTGTCTTTGTCTGGGATCTCTAAAGGAAAAACGAAATTGCTCCTAGTTTCAGCGTCTCGGGTTTTCCTTGATTACATGGTTATTCAAACAAGAGTGTTCCATCAGACCGCCCATTCTTAGCCGTGGCCACCACCACCACCATGGTCTTGTTCTTTTCTGGCACATTGATACCGCAGAGGTCTGGCACTGTCTCTGCCTCTTGGAATGGTAGTACCTCAGCAGTCACGCCCCACTGCTCGCCGTTTACCGAGACTGGACCAGCCTCAACGCCGTCGACATACACTTCCAGGCTCTGGAGTCCACCCGAGTCCTTCGCATTAATAGTACCCTCAACCTTCATTGTGCTGCTTGACAGCCTGCTGGCGTAAGCCGTCAGCTTGGGAGCTCGCTCTCTCGATAGAGCCGTTGGGACGTGACTTGGAATGTTGTCTGTGGCAAGCCTGGGTGTACGCGGAGCCTCTGGCCGTCGGCGGTGCGCCCTTTCAAAAGCATAGCCGTAGCTGAGGAGGGAGTTGTCCTGGTAGGCCCTGGAAGCAAAGGTGAGCCCCACTGGCATCTTCTTGTCCTGCAATAATCCCATCGGCACTGTGACTGTCGGAATGCCCAGTTGGCGGATCACGTAGTTGCCAGTGGAAAAGCAGACGCCGTTTCTCCAGGCGAAATCGGCAGATGCTCCGTTTGTCTCTGCGTCTTGTGGAGCCACGTCTCCTGCTGCAGGCCAGACAAGAGCGTCTAGCGAGTTCTTGTCCATCCAGTCCTCGAGGTCTGTTTTCCGGAGAGCCTCAAGGGATTGCAGATGGGGACCTAGACCGGGAATCTCCAAGATGCTTCCCGTCCGTGATGCGATGCTTGCGACTACAGCACGGTTGTCGGCTTCTCGGTCGTTGGATTCGTTCACGTAGCGATCTGGCAGAGTTCCGGGCAGGTGAGGGAAGATGAGCAGCGGGTCTACATCTGCTAGTCTTGTAGTGCTGTTCTGGTCGTCGACCATCCTCAAGAAATCATCCCACGCATGCTGGAAGAGTCCAGGAGGTCCAGTAACTGCCCAAGGGTGCGGAACTCCGGGGAGGGGATACTCTTGCCCAGGGGTAGACCGTGGCTTTTGCTCATACTTGGTCATCATAGGGAAATCAACCTCCTCAACATGAGCACCAAGAGACTCCAGTGTAGCTCTAGCCTCAGCCCACAGAGCCTTCACCGAGTCACTGACCCAGATAGGCTGTGCGCCAGGGTCATGTTCTCCGATGTACATCTTGGGGACTCCAATCCGCGTGCCGTCAAGTGATTTGGCGTCGGCAAGAGTGGCATAACTGTGGGGGCGCACCGCAGAGACAGAAGGCAGAGGCACAAATTGTTGGCTGCGCCATAGATCACACGTCGAGTCCTCGTCCTCGGCGACGATGGTATCTAGGACAGCCAGCATGTCCTCCATTGATCGAGCATACGGCACGACAACGTCGGCGTTGGGAAACAACGGCCAGTTTCCGCGGATAGACAGGATCCCGCGAGAAGGCGTGTACGCAACCAAGGCGTTGTTGGAGGCTGGAGATCTCCCTGATGAGACTGTCTCCTCGGCCATTCCAAAGGCTGCAAAGGCCGCTGCGGTTGAAGAGCCTGCGCCGTTGGAGGAGCCCGACGAATAAGCTGCGGTCAGGTAGTCCTTGTTGTAAGGGCTTTCTGCTCTGCCGTAGAGGCCTCTCTGCATGCCACCGTTGGCCATTGGAGGCATGTTTGTCTTTCCAATGACGATTCCACCGCCTTGCCTGATCCTAGAAACTGTAAAGGCGTCCTGGCTCGCTGTCAGGTTACGGAAGGCGGGAGAACCGGAAGCAACTGTAAGGCCCTCTATCATATAGCTGTCTTTCAAGGTACATGGAATGCCTTCGAGGGGAGACCGTTTACCGCCGGTCCGAAAACGGTGCTCGTCGGACTCTTGAGCATGCTCAAAGACCTTGGTATTGAGGACAGGAACCGAGTTCAACTGGACGCCTCGACGGTCGTACTGGGCTAATCGATGGAGATATCTCGCCACCAGCTGGACGGCATTGATACGCCCAGACTCCAATGCATCTTGCAACTCAGAGATTGACGCATCTACAATAGAAAGGTCTACCCAGCAGCGCCGTGAGTAATCATATCCAAGCCGCTTGTCTGGGAAAGAGTGGGAGTGGGCATGTTCTACCTGCCATGTTGGAGAAAGGAGCTGATGTAAAGCAGCGGGTCCAATGAATGTATGTTATCAACCTTGGGTGTGGCAGATCACATATTCACAAGACACCCATCTTCTCTGATCCCACAGGTCGAGGTCCGTCCCAGTCTTTAGCCTCCGGATACGAGCGGCTATTGGCCAAACGCTGGGCGGACATTAGGGTTGTGCCCTATGGCGTGAAGTTCTATAGGTCTTGACTAGCCAATTATAGACGTGTGCCCATATGGAGCTGGTGATAGGACTCCGTGCATACTCGACCTTTTATATCGTTGACAATAACCATACTTCTTCGTTTGGAAGATGATGCAGGGTATTGTACTCCAGAGTGTAGTTATCGACAATTGATGGCATCAACATCCAGCGCCGTAAGGCATTGTGATCGAGATAGTACTACCCTCTTACGGCGGAAGCTGCAGAAGGCCGTTCATCTCTGCAACTTGCGACCTCGTCGCTCGCAACGAGCTTAACTTCAGAATAAAGAGACTGCCTATCAATTTAACCCTCCAGCTCGGGTTTCCAGAAAGCCCGGGGGAACGTGGACAGAATTAAGATAGGGAATCCATAGGTGTGTAAGATGATATCTGATGCCGTACGATATAGAACACGCCAACCTGATTCTCTTCCTTTATACAAAAGCCGAACTGATAAAAGCTACTCAATGCTAACCATGAACGTGCTCCCAACCAACTGTAGCTTATTCCACACCTCACGAAACCCATAAAGATGACTATTTCGGCACCCTGTGAACAGGTCTTCATCCACCGGGGCTCTTGTCAACATGGATAGGACATCTTCGCCGGTATGCATACTCGCAGACGCAAGTACATCCATGTTTCTGAAAAGCTCGGTAACACTTGGAGGTCCCCCATCCGAAAACCACATAAAACTCTATTTATGTAAAAATCGCACCTCGATCCACTTCTCTCCGAATTGAGTGAGGTTTTTATATGTTGCTGAGGAGACGCAAGCATCTCTCCACTCCTCCTCAGCTTTGATGCAGTAGCTATAGTTGGGGTCGGGATCACGACTGAGCCAGCTTGTCTTCTTCGTGATGTAAGTTGGAAACTCGTCCCAAAGGCTGGAGATGGTGATTTCAAGGTAATCCTCTTCACTGATCCGAGGTGAAAATTTGGAATCCATATGCTCCAGGTAAGCATTGCGTAGGGCTTTGCTCACGGTATTGTGAATTTGCCACGAGTCACTCGGCCCCTCTCTATGCAATGCCACCAGGGCGGGTAACGCGTCACGGAACGTGGTTGGTTTGGAACAGAGAGATGGGTGGCAGGAAGATAAGAACATATGCTCGTCTAGGCCACTTTGTACGTGGATAAGCGTATCGTAGAGGCTATGTTGCAAGTCTTTACGACGTATCCCGGGGTCGCTCTTCCAAGGAGTCTCGATCGCCACGAACGGGCAGACGGCGACAAGTTGGCACGTATCCAGGTGCTTGATTGGGCGTAGAATTAGATATATCTTAGAATCATCATCTTTGTTGAGGATGAATAGCTGCTCATTGCCTGAGCCCGTGATGAGCTTGTCGAGCCTGTGCTCCGAAGATAGGTAGACGGCGAACTGGTCAGCGCGAAAGCGAAAGACGAAGAACCCGTTGAATTGGCCGATTTTCTCGACGGGGCTTCTCAGTGGCATGTAGTGCGTCAGATTGATGGATAAGGCCCCGGTGGAAGTGTCGATGCTGGCATCTTGATGCCACTGTCGTTCTGCCTGGACGTCGGGATGGGCAGGCCCGCCAACGTCGTGTAGCTGGAAGGTCCTTGCGTCATATGTGGATTTTGGCGCTGCAATTTCCTGAATAAGGCTGATGAATTGCTCAGTCGTAGCTTTGGGCGACTGGAGCAATAACCTCCAGGTTGCTGGGGAAGTCCATTTGGGTGCCCAAGTCGGGTAATGGAGTACGCGCCAAAGGCATGAGGCATGGTAGAGGATGTTTGGCTGTCGTAGGTTGAGAATGCAGTACCCAAACAGCCCGATAAAGACTTCATTATAAGGCAGAGAATAGTCGGCTTTGAAGCCCCCAAGTCGTAGTGTAGAGGCGTCGGAATCCGAGGTTGGTGCTTCCTTCAAGGTCGAGAGCTCAGGCATGATGCCGAGCAGCCCAAAAACTCGGTCCTGAGGGTCCGTTGCCATAGACAACGAGGTGATCCAAAGCAGTTCCTTGATATCCTTGACACTTGAAACCCCTTGTGATATGTACCGTACCCATGCGGCAGGCACTCGTCCCCAACTCCAGCTCGGTACATCTGTAGAGAGCCGAGTGGACAAGGCGGCGTCGGCCCAGAAATCCACGTCACCAACTCGCATAATGGCACCTCGAGACAACAGTAGCTCCTGGATAACCCAGATTCGAGAAAAGTACCGCCGGCTCAGAAGGTCTTTGAGCCGATACGGTTGAGGCTGTCGCACTTGGGCGGGGAACACGGGCGTGATGTCACCCGTCTCCAGCTCATGTAGCCTCCCACGACGAGCATGTCTCCCATGAAGCGGAATGGCAATATCTGGTCCAAGGTAGACAACGACACGACTGCAGGAAGAGTAGATACGGTCCATGTTGGCAACTTGACTGCTCCGTTCCGGAACATTGTTCTGGTTAATGCAGATGGCGTCGACCCAGAGCATTCGGATGCCGCGCCATGGTCGTACAAATCGCAGCATTTCCCAGCAATTCTTGGTTTGAAGCAGGCAGTCCCAAAATGGCCCCACGTAGATGGGTTTGCACAGCGTGTTGTCGCCATCCTCGCCGGCCCATGTGTACGACACTGCTTCATATTCGGGACATTCATCTAGGTCGTATACCTCAAGGCTCAAATGCAGAGGGTAATCGTGAGAATTGACCGCTTCGATGCAGATGAGGCGGATCTCGTTTGATCCGAGGGTGAAAGAGTACGACCCTGACGTTGCGGAAGCTTCTGAAGTCTGGCCCGCATCGTCGCTTGCTAGCAGCGTAGGCACAGAGTAAGGCACAGATATTGGCCACCAGAGCCTCAGTAGTCCCAGAGGTTTGTTTGGAGGAACGCGTGGGACCGAGCTAGCCGTGGCTCTCTCTGCGATGAGTTCAGTCGCATGAGGGGTTTGGCGACAAGAACGACAGCAGATTGTCTTGTCTGGCAAGACCTCGACGTCAGGTTCGAGGCAGCTGACTTCGTGCCAGCGATTCATTATCCAATGTCAATGCTCCAGGTGGGTGTGCAATTAGCAACTTGTAGAAGAAACCATGGATAGAAGAAGGAGAAGGAAAACCATGGATGCGAAACCTCAGCTTCAGCTGAGCTGAAAAGCAAAGAGAAACCACGTGCAGCGCCATGCAGATAAGCGAGTGAATTAAGGCTCGCAGCTGTGCCAAGAAATGCGACAACTTGTTTAGTCAGTTCTGCCATATTGCTATGTGTAAAGGGTTTCAAGTTGCAATTAATTATCTTGCACAAGCGGAACTTGAAAATCGCTGTGTAGGTATAAACAGGCTTTAGTCCAACACTCATGGTACCTGGCTAACTAATATCCTGATTTCACCCCGAGGGCATTTCAAGTTGATAAACCGGCCAATGACAGACAACCACGCAGAGTGACATAGTTCAGCAGATACTCGACAACTTTGCATATCTTCACAGGTTATTCATCCTTTCGCGAGGAAATAGAATACACATTCAATGTCATTACATATCATTAGACTGAGAAATAACCCAAAAAGATTAATCAACACATTTGCTTCTGATAAACGCCATGACTTCACCTGCTGTGATTCAAAACCAAATGATCCGTAAACTTGACTGCACGCCGATATCGTTTTTCACACCAGGGGCAAAAATAAAAGCCATGCCCGTCGAGGAATTTCGCCATCTCCGGAAAGTTGTCACGAGTTCCTGCCAGTTTCTTGAGCCGATCGAGAAAGGACGAGGGAACCTCGTTGGGTGGCACGCCGAATCGCGGATTCGTAGTCTCTAACTGCAGGGCTTTGCCTATATATACTGGTTGATAGGAGATAGGCACTCGGGGATTAGGCTTGGGAGGAGGGGGTGCAGTATTTCTGGTTGCCATCGGTACTTGGTGCGGACTGGGCTTGGGCTTTGGGGGGACAGAAGTTGCGGGAGCGTGAGCTCTACTGTCGGGAGGTGGAGGGGGTGAGGGTGCAGAAGGTGCTTTAGGTTGAAGTGGCCGTGGTGCTTGTGGCCGAGTTTCCGCTGAGATTGGTCGTCTAGCGGGCACTATATGAGATAGTCCTGGTTTAGGAGAACCAATGTGTGGGTTTGAATGATCCTGCAAGTCCCGGGATGGAGGTAATCGGTGGTGGTGGATGCCGGGTGTTAAAGGGCCCTGAGGGTGAGGAACTTGGAGAGGCCGCCGGTTAGTCGGAGGTTGGATCGGTGGTAGCTGAGACTGTGGCGTCTCTGATCCTGGAAGTGCTCCAGGGAATCCTATATATGTTGACCTAGTCATCAAGTTGCGAAGGTCTATTGTTGCTTGGTTGGGTAAACTGTGTTGGATATGATGGACGTGGATAGGAGCGGGTATTTGGATCCGCGGATTTGCTTGTTCGTTTCTTGGAGGCGGTCTAGTATCTTGATGTGGAATTCTGTCGGTAGTGAGAGGGATGGTTGGTCTTATGGTCGGCTGCAAGGGTGCTTTGTTGGTTGGGGTAATGGGCGTGTTGTGCGTGATATTCCTCTCCTCAGTGACAACAGAATGCTTGGGGTCTATCTCCATTCTGTCGTCTGCAGTTGGTGGTTGATTCGACGTAGCAGGCTGATCTTGATCATCCATTTCGTCTTCGGAGCTAGATATGGAAATTATTGTAATGTCTTCCGTGGCGGAATGGGTGATGGGGTTTATTGGGGTGCTCTCAACCTGGGGTTTTGAGGAAGTCCCAGGACGGCTCAGGCTGGGGCTTGGTAGCATGGAAGTCGGAAATAGTGCTTCCGGTTCAACATTCTTTAATAAAGGCTCGCCCTTCTTCCGGGGAGCGTCCCCGGGGACACATGTCCCAGTCTGCTCTGGCTCTAAGTGAGCAGAGGTAAAATTGGGCTTAGGCGGGCTGTCGTCGCCTGTCGGGCATGCAGGCTGTATCTCAGAGTCGCTTTCTTCTATGATACCATCGTTAGCAATTCGACAAAAGGCCGGGCTAGTGGAAATCTCACCTGAAGAAGCCCATGAGCTTTTATCCACAAAGTCCGTCTCTTGTTGTAACCGCCTCCGCAGATACTTCTTTGCAATCTTCAAATTCGGCACAAGTCGTGAAGAAGTATGAAAAACGTTCAGCTCCTGCAAGTCGCTCGCCTTGACCCAACCAGCAGAGGCTCCGTCAGGAAAGTCGCATCTATCGAAAAACAGGACTGGGAATTCTCGATCCATTGCGCGAGGCCCGTCATGTTCATATCCTTCCCGCCACTTCAGATTTTGAGTATCGGGTTCACATTTCAAGCAGGCTGGCGTGTGGTTCATCAAGCCGAGTTTCTCCAGGGTGCTTGGGATCCCGAATGCTTCGAGGCCTATGTGAGGGAGGATCAGGGCGGGAAACCAGTCTTTTGTCGTTTCCCAGTAGGCCAGGTAAATACGACCTGGAATGGGTCTGGTGATTCCACTGAGCCTCCGTTGCTTCAGGTGCCGCCTGGAGACTTCCTTTTCTTTGACTTCGGCTCCATTAGAATCGTGTAGTCGTTTCTTCGAGCTCAGCTTTTCATCCACTTTGCATTCGGCAGGTTTCTTGCTGGCCTGACTGACCGCCAGAGCAACGGAATTATTCTTCTCAGCCAACTCGGCATCGCAGTCCACAACCTCAACACCAAAATGCTTGACAACTTCCAGGCTTGTCGGGTACCATGGTAGTCCATGCTTCCTGCCTTTGAGATGTGCTGCAGCACCTCTTAACGCAGGGTGCTGAAAGGCCTGCTGATGCTCGTCGCAGTGGAGGATATACCACAGCCCGTCAGAAGACGGAACCTGCACGATGAAATGTTTGACCGCGGCATTTCCATCTTGAAACACCTCATCAAATGTTACGCGTCTCTTTGCATGTGATTGCCGCCTCCGCGGACGCAGGTTATGCTTGTCTCGTCAATACAGTGCCAACAATACGCCGCGACAAACTTACTCCTACAGGAGCACAGACAATCGTGTCCTCAACGTGAGAATCGGAAGCGTCGGATGGTGGTGAAGGACTTGGCGGAATTGGGGTTATCTCGCTTTTCTGTTGGGGAATCGGATCCTGGGCGAGACCCGGGGAAATGGGAGAAATTGGGACTGTTGGTCGGCGGCCAGGGCGGTCCAGGAGCGTCATTTTCTCGGCGGCATGGCCTGAGCAGGCATCAAGCGCCATGTCGAGAGATTCGTTGTCGGTAGTGAAAAGGTGTGGATTAGACGTCGGGGGAGAAGCATTATCTTTATCACAACAAGCCGGGGAATCCGATAAGAGATTGACCAGAGATTTATTCATCATAGGCTTGTCATGTTCATCATGGTTCGTAATTAACTCATCACCCTTGCTTAAACGAGGGTTGGGACTCTGCTTCGCCATCCATCACACAACCAACAACATCTTGGACCGTCAAGGCCTGGCTATTGGGCGAGCTGCCCCTTTGCGGGGCAGATCATCGCGCTGCAGGTAACCAATGTCATGTGTGAGATGGGTCCAACGACTGGGGATGGGATCAGGGGACCCCTGGTCTGACAGGGCTTTTGAGCGAACTTGGCCGTCAATTCGGCGAACTTGTTGCGATATGCATGAAGGACGGAAGGAGAGAAGAGATGGTGGCCGAGTAGCAGAACAAACGGGGAAGAAATTAGGGGATTTGAGGTTATCTTGCTACTTTGAAGCTCTCAGCACTGCTCAAAGGCAGAAATCACCCCATCTTACGGCAGTTCTGTTGGCCGTTGGTTGTCTGTTGGTGGCAACACACACCGACAGGGATCCCACTACGCGACGATATCTGTGCGTGTGGGACGTTGCTCACTCATGATTCAGGACAAGGTTCGGTCTAGACTCGTATCGACTGGCCCGTCACAAGGCAGGGATGGGAAACCCCCCAGCCGAATGCCTGCTCGAACCGGTATCAGGTTGAGGTTAAACTTTGAGGCCAATACCAAAGGAGAGACAGGGTTCCGCAACCACACTTTATGAGCTGATGAAGGTGCTCTTTTTGGTTTATCATAATGACGATGCCAAGAGAGGGTATCGGTCACAACACCTACTGTAGCAAGACATTAATGGGTGTGCTTTAGGAGGACGAACCATGCCTACTCTCAGTTGAATCACGAGTAGGGCTGTACTCGTCGTTGAAACCAAAGCCAAGAAGTCACAATTTGCACCAGAAATGACAGGGCCCATCGGAAGATATTACTCTATTAGTTGATCGTCCGGCTCCATCTCCTCCAACCCGCATCCTGATTCGTTCATATTCATCTCACATCTACCCTAAGACGAAAAAGGATCGTCGGCGAAGCTACACTGGCATTAGAGGGGCACATATTACTGGACGGAGGTAACGCGAGCTTACAAGGTGTTTCCGAGACCGTCGTCGCAGACGCTCCTACCCTGGACTTCGGTGCATCCTGCTCCTTCGAGTTGGAAGCGTCCACCTGGGCCTCGATTGTTGCCTTGGGGGGCTGGGGCGGCCATGGCCAACGAGGAGAGGGCCAGATAGATGATGGAAGAGGACTTCATTTTGAGGAGATTGAGGGTTGATGTTAGTGGTGAAGGTGAGGTTGAGGGAGCGTTTGTGGAATGAAACAGGACCGGCCTGGAAGAAGTAAAAATGATGAGATAGTGGTCTACACCGAACTGAAGATTACAAGTCTGAGCGCGATCGTTTGGGTTTATATACTACTGTCTCAGGTTCGTTCTGACAGTTGGAAGATCCGAAGGAGTATTCTTGGCGGCCTGAAACGCCGATGGGACAACCCCTTCGTTTCATCAAAGCGGCTGAAAACAAGCGAGAACCAAGACAGCACATCGTATGTATCAGTAAGCGCGCCGTATAGCGGCATTCATATATGTTTACTCGATCTATAAGTACAGTAATAAGAGAACAAAAATACACGTCTCTGTATCGCCCTGTAAGCTACCCACCCTGACGCCGTTCCATTTGTCTCAATCGTATTCTCAAACTGAAGGACAATCAAAATCCATCAATTAAATCCCATCAATCACTTTGTTTCGGTGTCCTTGAGACTGACATCCTCAAACTCGAGATTCGCTGTGGAGGCTCTTGGTGGCAGTGGCGGCGGCACCCTTGTCGGAGTAGCCCTGCGAGGCTGGGCCTTTTCATCATTGGCCGACGAGAAATTGTCTTCTCCTTCACGGTCAGTGATTCCAGTCTCTTGAGAACTCCATGGATTGCCGTTGGTGTGGTGATATGGACTGTCGGCATAGTCCATCTCGGCAACATCTTCGTAGATGCTTCGCTCGTCGTCGTGTGCTCCATATTTGAGACTGTCGGGCGTGCTTGCGATTGAAGTGACGATGACAGGGTCTGTCTGCGTTCCAGCCTCGGACGTTGTGTAGCTTATTTCCCTGCTCAATCTGGATTTGGGTGATGAGGTGAAGCTGTCGCGATTGCTCTTCGTGATCGCTGTCTCCATGCTCCTTCGGTAGAATCTGTTGTAGACTGGACTTGTTGGGCTGGGGTTATACTCGAACTGCTGACTTGATGGCCTTGAGTGTGTTGCAGCCTCGCGGATCTCGAGGCCTTCCTTCTCCAAGGCGAGTACACCGTATGGATCCGGATCCTCGGGGTCTGGGATGCCAAAGATGTTACCCTCGCCTGGAGCATCCACGTCAACATCGCCCGGCGCAGGTTGTCCTTCTAGCTCTCCCATGAGCTCTTCATCAACATCAGTGCGACCTTCTGCAGCCTTCAACGTCTCCATCAACATCTTGATCTCTGGAGGCGGATGACGCGCTTTTCCAGCTAAGATGTCAGCGACACCTATCGTCTCGCCGTAAAAGCGCGCATTCTCATCCGTCCGTTCAATGATGATGGTACCATCGACTTGAACACCGGCATAAAACCCTCGCGACTTGAGATAAGTAAAGACGGGCCTGTTGGCCTGCTTCCACTTGCCGTCATTCTCCAAAACGCCACCGGCTCCGACGGGTCCGGCGACGGCGCTGATCTCGCCACCCAGCGTAGCTCGGATCTTTGTAAACGCGTCAAGCGCCTTGCGATTGTTAATCACCACGACGCAATCGTAAATGTCGACTCCGACGAGGAAACCAAGTCCGGCTGTGTGGAGCATGATGCCCGACGGGGGAGACCATGTGCCGTCTTCTTTGCGGGCTACCAGGACGCCGGATCCGCCGGCTCCGGAAACCCAGAGGCCGGTGCGCATTGTGGTGAAGATTGCGAGACCGACTGCGTTTGCTATGACTTTTTGGGGAATCTTTTTTAGGACTCGTTGTTTTTGCTTGGGACCGGCTTGGTCTGCTGGTTTTTCTTCTTCAGTGTAGAAGCCATCCTCTGTCGTCATTGTCAGCGTGTCATCTCGATGAGACCTGGATGAAGAATACTCACTGCAGAATGATCTCAAGATTCTGGCTGCCTTGTCGCTCTCCTTATCCAACGTCGTAGGCCAAAAAGCCTCACTCCCAATCCGATTCGACAGTCTGTTCACGGGCGCACCAAGCTTATCAGCCCATCCCCATACCTTGTCGAACCCCTTCTTGCTCTGCGTCTTGGTCTTGTCCCAAGACGGCAACTTTGACGTGACCTTTTGCATCGTGGATAATCGTATGAGTGTGTAAGGATTGTGTGGTGAGGGTGTTGCGTGGCCATGCCCGCCTTTATACGGGACGCGAAGCTTCCGCCCGTTCCGAAAGGTTGACGCTACATTCCCCAACTGGCCTATGACATGACGCCTCGCAGTCGCCGGTTGCAGAGAAACTTGGAAATCCAAGGTAATCTGCACATGATCCGCAACGTCGTTGATAGGTTGGTTTGGGTCATGCTTTGACAAATGCGCCCACGACAATTGTGCGGAGGGATCTGGGGCGGATAGTCCGGATCTAATTCTGCACCTACCTCTGGTTTCTTTCCTTGATTGTATAACTGCAAGGGGACTAATGAAGTTCTCGGCCAAGCTATTACTAATTGGTAGTTGATTATTCAACTACAAGCCATCCAGCTACCGCCGAATCACCGCTCCGTTGGGGTAGAGGAGAATGAACGGGACCTTAGGGAACGGAGATCTGACTTCCATCATAGGCTCAAGATTTTATCAATGGCGGCGCAGTCATTTGAAAAGCTCAGAAGCTGGCTTGATACTATTTACGAAAAATAGTGGCAGATCGCTCCGAAGAGTTGTCACCCAGCGTAAGGGTAGAGTGTCTCAAGGTTGAGGGCGAACATGTCGAGAGCATGCAATCTAGACGATTTCTGTTCTTTAATATATCTCTGGTTCTATTAAAAATGACTCAAAAATGCCCTTGTTTGCTCATATAAGTAGGATGGCCAAGACATGCGCGCGGATCTATCTTGTTCACACATCCTTCACTGGTCAGCCATCATGTCCTGGCTCTTGTGGTTGGGCACTTTGAGTGCTGCCGTCCAGGCGGCATCTCTCGACTAATCTATCTGTTCCAAGAGCTACGAACAGGCTGCATTGCTAGCCGACAATCTTCCACCGGGCATCAAGATTGATCCCACCTCCCTCTCTGCGGAACTGTTTACCAACCAAACACTGTCTTCTGACTGGTTCCCCGCAAGCATATTTGACTACTGCAACATCACCTTTGCCTACTCTCACAACGGGATCGCCAACGATAAAGTCCATGTTTCTTATTGGGGCCCGGCGCCAGAACAATTCAAAAAACGATATTTGTCCACAAGTGGCAGCGGCTTCGCTATCAATGGGTGAACCAGATATGCCCCTTCTTGAATTATCTCTGGGGCTGTCTCCGGACAAACCGGTGGTTGTTTCGACTCCTTTGCAACCAATTTTAACAAGGTCTTCCTACTTGCTAATGGCACTGTTGATTGGCAAGCGGCGCATATGCATGGCTACCAAGCCCATAACGAGCTCACACTGATTGGAAAGGAATTCGCCTAAGATATTTACAATGTCCCATATGATTAAAAGATCTATTCATATTACTAAGGCTGCTCGGAGAGTGGCCGCGAGGGCTGGAGTCAAGTCTAGTGGTACGCTGATCAGTTTGATGGCGCGGTTGTGGGTGCCCCTACTTTCCACTATAGCCAGCAGTAAGTCAACCTTCTCTTTGCCAGCGTTATCGAGTAAACCATCAACTACTTCCCTCTGACTTGTGAACTCGACAAGATCATGAACCTTACGGTTGAGGCTTGCGACCTTGGATGGAAAGTCGGACGGCGTCGTCCCACGGACCGATCTCTGCAAGCTGCATTTCGATATTGACGACGTTATTGGGGAGCCTCGGTCCTCGCGCACAGCTATGAGAAGACAGGAGGGCAAGATCCGCGGCCGACCATTCGAGCGGGTCCATGCATAGACTCCGGCCGGCAAGGAGCCGAGCTGTGGGGAACTTGGACGGGAGTTTTCGGCAGCCCCGTCTCATTCGGTGCTCGGCCCGCCGCCGAGTAGACTCGGATTGGTCCGGCCGCCCTTACTTGGGTAAGTAGCTGGCTTTAGATAAATGCCCCTCTAATGAGAGCGTGCTAACAATAGTAGCAGACGGTCAACCCGGGAGCTGTTGTATTATTCTGATCATTGTGGTTCCGTAAAATGTCTTTCCAACTTATCAACCGAGCTCGTCGCGCTCATCATGGCCCTTTAACCCAACGGTTGGTAGCACCGGCCAGGGCATTCGGCACGTTCAAGACCCCGCCCATCCGCAACGAACCTAACGTATGTAAGAACCCGAATCGTCTCATGATCTTTACTCACGAAAAGCTCTAGCCATCCTACGAGAAAGGAAGTAAGGAACGTCAAGAGTTGCAGAAGGCCCTGCAGTCGCTTAAGCAGAAACTGCCGGTTAAGCTTCCGCTGGAGATTTCTGGTCAGAATGTGAGCGAAAAGACTGTTGTTCCATCTTCTATGACGTGAAGAATGCTGATTCGCGACCAGGTCAAGCACAGCGCAACAGCCCGCCAGACGATGCCATCTTCTCACCAGACAGTGCTGGCCGAGTATCCTCTGACAACGTCAGAGCAGGTTTCGGAAGCCATCGAGTCTGCCCTCGAGGCCAAGAAGAAGTGGCAAGACATGCCCTTCAACGATCGCGCTGCCGTCTTCCTGAGGGCTGCTGAACTCATTGCGACCAAGTACCGCTACGAGATAATGGCTGCGACCATGCTGGGACAGGGCAAGAATATCTGGCAGGCAGAGATTGACTCGGCTGCCGAGAGCTGTGACTTTCTCAGGTAAGATGGAACCGATGTTCCACTGAGAGAGATCCATGACTGACCATGTCCAAGGTTCAATGTGCACTACGCCGCTGAGCTGTTGAAGCAACAGAACACTATGAACGATGCCGGTGTCTGGAAGTAAATCTCTGCTGGTTCGAGCACATGTGTCAAGATGGATATTAACAAGAGAACAGCCGGACCGAATATCGTCCTTTGGAAGGATTCGTCTACGCCATCAGCCCCTTCAACTTCACCGCCATCGGGGCAAACCTGACAGTCGCCCCAGCAATCATGGGCAACGTGGTTATCTGGAAGCCATCTGACTCGGCCATTTATTCCAGCTGGCTACTCCAGAAGATTCTGCAGGAAACTGGCCTGCCTAAGGGTGTCATCCAGTTCCTGCCCGGTAACCCAGAGACAGTGACGGATGCCGTGCTCAAACATCCCGACTTTGCTGCCCTGCACTTTACGGGCTCAACCGATGTCTTCCGCTCCTTGTATGGAAAGATCGCCGAGGGAGTTTCCTCGGGTGCGTATGTGAGCTACCCACGCATCATTGGAGAGACGGGCGGCAAGAATTTCCATCTGGTCCATGGCAGCGCCGACATCCGCAATGCCGTTGTCAACACTATCCGAGGCGCCTTTGAGTATCAAGGCCAGAAGTGCTCGGCCACGTCGCGTCTCTTCGTTGCCGAGTCAGTATGGCCCGAGTTCAAGAAGGAGTTGATTGCCGAGACGGAAAAGATTCAGGTTGGGTCGCCAGAGGACTTTGGTAACTTTGTCGGCCCCGTCATTCACGAGAGATCATGGAAGAAGCTTGACTCTGTCATCTCCAAGGCCAAGGCGGACAGCGAAGTCACCTTGCTCACGGGAGGTCACACGGATAAATCCGAGGGATGGTACATCCAACCCACCATCTTCCAGACGACCAACCCGCACCACGACATGCTCAAGACGGAATTCTTTGGACCTTTGCTGACGGTTTACGTCTATCCCGATGCGGAGTACGAGCAAACCTTGTCCCTGATTGACAAGTCTACCAAGTTTGCTCTCACGGGAGCCGTCTTTGCTCGTGATCAAGATGCCATCAAGGCTGCTGAGGAGGGTCTCCGACAGTCTGCTGGAAACTTCTACATCAACAGCAAGAGCAGTGGCGCGGTCGTTGGCCATCAGCCTTTTGGAGGGTCTCGGGCTAGCGGAACCAACGACAAGGCCACGAGCACCAACTTGCTCTCTCGTTTCACTAGCATCCGAAGCATGAAGGAGGATCTTGTTGGGGCATACGAGGTCGACTACCCATCCAACAGGGTGTAGATATCAAAGTGGAATATGTAGTATTAACTTGTGCTCTACTGGAAAATGTCAAGACTTGATTTGAGGACCTATCCACGTAGGAATAGAAAGATGCCATCAATCCAGAATCAGTGTGTGCCATGTCTTCCCGGGAGTGAGTTTCGTGATTCTTATCTGCAATGTTTCATTTCATGTAACTTCGGGTGTCTGGTCTACGCCGTGACATTCCATAATTACTCTACCTCGGTTATAGAATTTTGCAGTAAGGTTTTAATACTGACATGTGCCAATAACTTGTGTGTTATCGTGGCTGATGGCCTTTTTTGCTATTCGAAGACGTTTCCAAGATTCACTGAATCTGACTAACGCTTGTAGCATCTGACATTCTACGAGCAAATTGGGCCGAGAGGAGGTTCAAAAACAGATCAATCAATTCAGATACACGTGGCCCGTCGTCACTTTTCCCTCCCCAGGTAGCCTAAAGTCCCTGTAGTTTACGTCTTGGACGACATTCTCCAGCTTGCTTGCCACAACCCGGCCTTCTTTGACAATGGCCAAGAACGAAGAATCGGAATTATCCAGCACCGTGATATCCTCTAGAGGATTACTAGTGAGGACAATAAAGTCGGCAAAAGCACCTGTTTTGATCTGACCCAGGCGGTCCGTCATGCCCAAGTAGGCTGCAGCATTGGTGGTGGCTGACTTGAGAATGCTCGAGGCAGGGAGCACCTGGGATCTAATGCTAAACTCTCCCGATTGCAGCGGGTGGAGAACGCTGAGCAGGTCCGAGCCGTAACACATGGTGACGCCGGCGTCGTGAAGGATCTTGAGCGATTCCAAGCCAGACGCGAGAACTTGGCGGTTCTTGGCCTTGCCAGCCGGTGTCAGCAAGTTGTCGAAAGGCGGTTTGTCAGCAATCTCGTAAGCTTGATACACCACGAGGGTGGGTGTCACCACGACGTCCTTCTCCTTCAGATATGCTGCTGTTTCTGGGTCGACAAAGTTGCCGTGCTCGATCCCACGCACACCATTGTCTACAGCATGACGGATAGCCTGTGGCGTGTATGCATGGGCGGTGACGTACTTGCCAGAATACCCGGCCGTGGTGGTGATGGCGCGAATCTCCTCAGGGGTAAATTGTAGCATGGACAAAGGATCCGTCAAGGTGGCCACTCCTCCGCCGCACATGATCTTGATAAAATCGGCCCCACGGCGTATCTCGTCTCGAACAGCCTCGTGGCACTGTGGAACACCATCGCAGACGCGCGAAAGACCCGGAAGATCGCCTCCGCAGCACTTGTGTTGACCGCCCTCGTGGCGGCTGCGGAAGTCGCCGTGGCCGCCCGTCTGCGACAGCGCCTTGCCCGCAATGAAGAGGCGGGGACCCTTCACCAGGCCCTCTGCGATAGAGTCGCGAAGCCCAGCGTCTGCGCCGCCGGTGTCGCGGACGGTGGTGAACCCCCGAAGGAGCATCTCGCGGGCAAGATACGCTGAACGAAATGCCAGTATGCTGGCCTCGGCTGCGTGCATTCCCTTCAGCGTGACGTCGCCAGGCGTCGCTGTCAAGTGAACGTGACAGTCAATGAGCCCTGGGCAGACGTAGTGGTTGTCAAGATCTATCGTGGTGATTGCTTCATTGTAGGGTGTGGCTGATTCAACTCCATTCTTCCAGACACCAGTGATGATACCGTGTTCGACCCGAAAGGACACTCCACAGTGCACCTCTGCTACTTTGGGATCAATGATATTGGCGTTGATGTATAGAACAGCCGTCATGGGCGGCGATGGCTCCCAAGGCCTTTGCTTGATCACGCTCGACATCTGGGATCGTTGGTGGGAGGTTGATTGAACCATGGGGCACTGAATCTAGTTCGAAATTGTGAGATTTAGGCACCAGGCGGTTGATTTGGATAGAATGAAGACGCTTCAGAGGCTCATGTAGCCGTGGAATGCAGTACGCACACCATGTTGGCAATGGATCCCCCAGCTCGGTTTCGGGAGGTCGGATGTCTGTCCTTGGAGCATGCCAACTTGCCGAGACTCGGTCCTGGGCCGAATCCTCCTATAGGTTCTAATATAGTCGCGAGGATGTTAGTCTGTGACGGGAATGAATCGAGCGCCGAGTAAGCGAGTGATGTTTCCGTCGGATCACCGCCGGAGAATGTGACAGCGACCCGCGGTCGGCTTCGTTATCTGCCTAATCAACGACACGAGGTAGGTTCGCTGATGGTGCACATCGTCAGATGGCTCTCCAGCCGCTAACTGACATCTGCGCCCTTGGGCACGCCTCGTTCCATCCCCGCTTACTGTTCGGCTGCGAAGATGGATACGGGGCGGCGCCGAGCTCGGTGTCAGCAGATGAGTTCCCGTCGGCTTGATCCGAGCTACGGCGCCCGTTGTTACGTCAACAGAACCTCTTTACCATACCTAGATGTCTCCCCATTCATCTCATGCGCATCTGTCATGGACGCCTGTCATCATTCCCACGCTCTCCAGTTCCCCTGAAACTCAGCGTAACACCATGTCGCAATCTCCTGAGGTCAGCGCCCTTGTCCAATTAGCCAGCGACATTCACCAAAACAAGCCCCCTGAAACCATCTTTAAGTCACTCGAAAACACTGTAGCTGCCCTTTTTGGCTACAATCTGTTCACCGTCCTGGTATACGATGCGAAGTCATCTACCGTGTGTCGCGTATACTCGACCAGACAAGATGTCCAGCCCGTCGGCGCCCGCAAAAAGGTCACCTCGAGCCCTTGGGCGCAATTGGTACTTAATGATGGACGGATGTATCTGGGGTCTACCATCGAGGACATGAAGGTCTTTTCCGAATACGGATTCCTAGCCACGATTGGATGCGAAAGCGCCTTAAACGTTCCGATTCGAAGTAATTTGAGTGGAGAGATCATTGGGACATTGGCTCTTCTGGGGGAGCCTCACAAGTACGATGATGCAGATCAAGGTCTGGCGGCGCTGGTCGCAGTTCTTGTGGCTGGCGTGGTGGAGGCATCAAGGGATGAAATATTATCACGCCCCTTTGATTCGGCCAACATGGAGACAGTTTAGATCTGGCAGTAGCGGCTTCTCATTGCCATACGTAAAAGACATCCTCTACATGATACAATGCATATAGAAACACGATGCCTGCGAGATGGTTTCTCCTAAATCCCCTACACGTTGCGAAATACACTGATATCACCTTTTCGGTATTGCTGTCCACCTTCCCCCCCCTTCTCGGTGCTCTCAAGATGGCAATTATATTGAGAGTAACTGTTTAACATAATCCGGATACTTCCTCATGAACATGAGACCTTAGTCGGGATATAACAGATGCTCCCTCCTTCTCTATTGGAGGCTCCGCCGAACACATGCCGCGATTGCTGCAGCGACGTAACCCACATTGCCCTCATTGAGGCCTGCCATGGAAATGCGGGAGTTCTCCACCACGTAAATATGATGGTTTTCTATTGTTGATTAGCACTTGCTGGCCCTTAAACTTGGGTTTACGACACACCTTCAAGATCCCGAACAATTTGCGGGGACAGGCCCAGGAAGCTGAACATGCCAGACTGCCAGGTAATATGCTTCCAGAGCTCTGGAGTGGCTGTGAACCAGTTACATCAGTCTCCAAGTTCAATAATATGGCAGTGCTTTCTTGACATACCGTGTGCAATCAGCTGGTCATACAAGGCCCATCTCATTGACCGGATACGACTACTCATTGTGACAAGATCTTCTTGCCAAGCGGAGAACAGTTCCTCGTCACTTAAAATGAGCTGTGCAATCTTTGCCCCATATGCCGGCGGGTTCGACACTTCAACACGTTGAAGTTTCTCCAACATAGACAGAGACCTCGCTGCGGCATCCTCTGTCGAGGTACAAACCAAGATACACCCCACGCGTTCACCTGTTTGAGGGTCAAGTGTCAACCAATGCCGGAATTCTGGAGGGATGATCGTAATATCACCATAAAGTCCCATGTTCTTGGAAAAGGATACGCAAACAATCGCCTCGAGCTGTAGCTTTTGAACGAAATGTCGAATAGCAAATGCATCTTCGTCAAGACATCCCGAGTTGAATCCGAGATATGCTGCATCGAATACCGGAAACAATTCACGCTCCTTCATCAAGCGGCCAATTTCCCGCCACTGGTCCTCTGTCGGGTCGAAGCCAGTAGGGTTATGGGCGCAAGCATGGAGAACGAATATGGATCCGGGCTCCGCAGTGAGCAGGGCCTTGACATATGAATCAAAGTCTAACCTCTTCTTATCCTCGTTGTAATAGCTGAATGACCGACACTCAAAGCCAATGCTAGAAAAGACTTGGGTGTGATTCGACCAGGTAGGCTCTGGGATGTACACTTTTGGCTTGACCGGGCGGCATCGAGCAAGTAATAGGCCGGCCAAGTGCAGAGCGCCAGTTCCTGACACGCTTTGACATGTGGCCACCTGGGACGTATTAGTCCGAGGATTCGGGCGGAATCATAGTGTCGGGGCCCTTTACGTACCTTTGGCTCTTGATATCGGAAAAATTCCTCGCCAAGGACTGCCTGGGCAGCTGAGCGGCGGAAGCCAGCGAGCCCGAGGATGGACAGGTACTCGTGGTTCAAGCCTTGCTCATCGAGGCGCTTTCGAGCTGCGCGTACAGATGGCAGCACCCACGGCTGGCCATGCTCATCTCGATAAGTCCCCTGGCCAAGGTTGACTTTCTGAGGAAAGGGGTCCTGAAGATACCGAGCTGCCAAGGCAAAGATGGAGTCTGCCGGTACCTTGGGGACGGAGGAAAAGACGGACCTGGTTCCGCTCTCAAGCGCAATGGCGTGTGGCATCTCGGAAGTAATGCTTCTCACTTAGGTAAAACTGACTGGATAATCTCGAGAGCTCTGTCAGAGCTAGTTATGTTTTTCATGACCGGCAAGGTTATTGTGATGATCAGGGGTTGGTCGGTTGAAGGCCGAAAGGGAGTGGTATGCTCGGCCTAGGCCCGAGTAGCGAGGAGGTCCAGAATTTGCCACCAGGGAAGGCCGCCAAGCCGGTCATTAGTCCCGCGAGCGATGACCAACTGGTAGTTGGCCTGAACTGAGACGCCTTGCTGGACAATCAAGCGTTGCATGGTCTCAAGGTCTGGAGATGGTACCAAAGATGGGTTCACTCGATACTGCAGGGTAGACAGTGACCCGTGCCTTTGTTCATGAGAGCACAGCCATTGGGTATTAAGGCATGACTTTGGTTTTTCTTTGCTGGCTGTAACTTATGCCCTGGAATGATCCAGGTCGCAACGTTGGCAACAAGATTGGCCTTCATCACATAGCTTGACTCTCGACTACTCCTCTTCGCCATAGTTGATGAGTGAAACACCCAGGCAATCGTAGAGCGAAGAAATTATCCATAAGCCTCAACGGATCTCCCATCTACTCCGCGCACAGAATCTGGAAGAGGAAGGACGCGTGGATCATTCCCTCATCTCAAGTGGACCTTACGACTGGCCTTGACTACATTCTCGCCCTAGAGTCAATTGACCTGGAGTCAAGGCCTAAGGAAAATGCAAATCGAGTTGTTAGCGCGCTCAAGAGGGTTCTCAACTGATGCTTAATGTACCAAGGATAAGGTTAGATGCCACTGATCTCATGGCGTACCAAATACTGTCCTTTCAGGGGTATCATTGGTTGTAAAGTTGGTTCAATTCTCGTATTTTAGCCAATTCTACCACTATTTCACGCTTCTATGAACACTGCAGCCATGGATGGTGTCGTTTGACATCTAGTGCTCTCCCCAGGCTTCTGGTGTTCTGGATCAAGGGACTATCCCCAGAAGGCATATAAAAACCTTCTAATATTTCTTCCTTAACTACTTACCATACATCTTCCTGTAATATTTATCAGCCCTTGATATTCTAGGACACAGAGGGCAACAGTACACACCTGATATCTTCTAGAAGACTTCATAGCCTTCAAGATGTTATCAGCCGTGGCCTTGGGGACCAGACGCTGCTCGGAAATGATCTGGGCCAGAACGTCTTTTACTGCAATAGCCATATTTGCGGCATCACCACAAACATAGACGCTGGCGTCCTTCTCCAGAAGCTTGTTGATCTCGGCGGCCCGCTCCTTCAGTCGATGCTGGACATAGACTTTGGCAGCTCCTTCTCGAGAGAATGCGGTGACAACCTCAAAGTCAAATTCCGGTATTTTCTTGAACTCCTACTGCGGAGTTAGCATCTGCTTAGTCCGAGGCTGGGAGTTCCGCGTACATCCCACTCGTACTCGTAGAGGTAGTCCTCGCTCCGTCGCCTACACCCAAAGAAGAGGAGTGTGCGCCCGACCACTTGACCTAGGCCTGCCAATCTTGCTCGCTCATGGATGAACCCACGCATCGGGGCGATGCCGGTGCCTGGGCCGACCAGCATCAGCGGCTTTGACGGATCGCAAGGCAACCTAAAGTTGGATGACCGAAGGTGAATGGGCAGGCACACGCTGTCTCTGTTCCCCGGAAGGATTAGCTCGTATAGCGAGCCTGCCTTCGTGTCTCCATCTTGGTACCGTTTCAGTGCAAGGAGGTAGTTGGTTGCGACTCCTTTGAAGGGATCTGCTCGGCCGGGAATGGTTTGATTCTCTACAACAGCCGTGATGGCGATGCTGTCTGGCTGCACGAGAGAAGATGAAGAGATGGAGTAGTAGCGAGGCTGAAGTTTTGGGAGGCCCTCAATCAGTAATGAGAATGGTATCTTGGTCCACTTGATGCCGCCGCTGGAGATGCTTAGTGTCTGAGATAGGTTGTACTGCATCTTGCCAACTCTTTCATGGAAGTATATCCTGTCGTGAGCGAGCTTGGATAGCTCTGCCCTCGCCTCGTCGCTTGGCGCGAAAGCAACCAGCCTGCTGAGGAACTGGCGAGACACTGGCGCAGAAATCTCCAGTCGATACCGGACGATCGTCTCCAAGGTGGTGGGCGTAGGGAACGGGACCTTGGTTGTTGAGTCGAGCGATTCAATGCGAACAATGGTCTTGCTCTGCCCTTCCAGGTCGATGATGCGCAGGAAGTCATCAACTTCGTTTGTCGCGTTCATTGGCCAGATGGCGACGTGATCCCCTGTTTGATATATGAGGCCGGAGCCACTAATGTCGATCTCCAAGTGCAGACAATTTCGACTGGTACCGGAAAGGAGCTCCATAGACTTGGTAACTGACGTGATATATGGATTCTGGGCGTTGAAAGGGCCCTTGGTGGCTCCCTTGAGATGCATGCTGTTGGGCTCGCCCATATAGACTTGAGGAGACGCACTGGTTGACCCAGGTTCTTTGACAATGTCAAAAAGGGGCTCGTAGACCGCCTCACGCTGGTATAGACCCATCTCGTCCGCGAGCGCGGCCCACATACCGTCCTTCCAGGTGATAAAGGCCTCCTCGAGGGTTCCCATACCGTCATCGCCCTCTCCGGCTTGACCGATTCTCTGAGCCCCAAGGCTCTCGAGAATCTTGTTGACACTTCGGCCCATAAGATTGTAGTGCTCGTAAGTACTGTTTCCCAGGCCAAATATGATGTACCTGAGGTTTCCTAGCGGTGGGCTTCGACCTTCGGAGAAGATGGCGTCGGTGATGGACTTGTAGAAGTCGACGGCGTTGTCTGTGGGCTCGCCCTCCCCGTATGTTGCGAGGATAAAGATGGCCACGCTGTCCCGAGGAAACATGTCCAGGTTGTCATAGTCATAATCCTCGAGATCGGCTACCATTGTATTCAGGCCATAGCGGCTCTTGCCTTCCTGAGCCAGTCGAGTGGCGTAGTCTTCCGCATTGCCGGACTGTGACCCATAGAAGACGATGCAGTTCTTGCCCGCCTTTTCCATTTCCTCGATGATGTCTCTTGTGTTTTCTTCCGTTACGTCGAGGAGTGCGTCGGCGTCGTGGTCCTTGCTTTGACTCCAGGGCTTCCATCCGGTAAGGTAGCTGACAGTGCCGATGAGAATGAGGATAGAAACAATGGTGGAAACAGGTTCGAGGAGAGCCATGTTGTAAATTAAGCGTATCGAATCGGCTGACTCTCGCAAAGTGTGATTAACGCTGTTAAAATCCATGTCAGAAACACAATGCCCCCAGGAAACTAAGAACAAGGAGAGGATTATGAGAGCCAGCAAGGTATTTTGAAAGCTTGAGTATTACAGAATTGCCAAAGTTGGGGCTTTCTGGCCAAGATAGTCGTTAGAAAGACCTATATGATGGACAAATATGTAGATCCCGAAGCCGGAGGACTGCGCTGCTGTAAGGGACGGACGGTCGACGTTGCCAGGTCCATGTCTTGATCGGAGAATGCCGGATATTTCTCTGTTTGCCCCCCAAACTCCCTGGACGCTCTATTCGGACAAACTTTACCGTCATCGCCTCGGAACCCGGAGCCCGTAGGGCCTCCCACGGAGGGTGGCTTGATGTTACCGGTCCGGGTTGTGGGACCCGACAGGGGCTATTACCGATAGCCATCGACAGCCCGATCTACCAAGGCAATGGCAATGGCTGATACAGAGTTGAAGAACCGAGGTAGATGAAACATTTGGGCTATTCCAAGGAACCGGCCCAGCCGCTGATACGACCTCTTGTTCAGCAAGGAGATATGGTTCGCTCGCCAAGTTCGCAGTACATGGATAGTAACAGCTTCGAGGTTTCTTAATTCTGTGTCCAATAGGTGATGTGTGGGAGGATAACTTGATGCCCTGAGCAAAACAAATTTGTTGCATTAACGGCTCGAGTGAGAAGCAAAAGGAGGAGTCAGGGTTACGAGTGCAATATGTATCTTATTAGATCACGATGACGACACCCAAGTCAAATACACGCGAATAGTGCTATATATAAAATATGGTAACAATAATAGGTGCTTGAGAAGTTCAAAGAGGGCTGATGAGTATCATACGCAGGCTCAGCCTCGATTACACAGGCTGATCTGACACCCAGAGCCCTCCCCTCTCGATTGCACATAACGAATCAGAACAGGCCATCCTCTCACTCCATGTAGCGGAACTCTGGGTTTCGGTGACCAAGCGCCAGCTTCTCCTCCTCACTGAGGCCCCGGATCCTGTCGTCTCTTCCACCCCGGGCCCGAAGCTTGTTGTCGTAGACGCAGTGGGCAAGACCAAAGCAAGCCAGGCAGAAGCAGAAGCACTGGAGAGACAGGTTGATTGTATGGCCAGTGTGGAAGAGCGGCGAGTCACGCGATAGATAAGTCCAGCTTGACGAAGCAGGTCAGTTTGAGAATATTTCAAGATTCAGGGTTGACTCACGTAGACAAAACACCTCCCATGCTACCCACCATCACCATGTAGCCACCGGCAACAGCCGCCACGGCAGGACTACCGGCGTTGTTGATGCCCCAGCTAAGGAATCCGCTACTGGCACCGAAGCACGCAATGGCGTTGAGGAAAACAGCAGCGTACTTGGCATCGGTGCTGGTAGAGAACCTCAGGATGGAGAAGCCAATAATAGAGCAAGGCAGAATGCCAGCCATGAAGATGCCTCTCTTGTTGGTCCGGTCGCTCAGGTAGCCGAGGGCGATGGTCACACAGCACGCCACGAGGTACGGAGGCACCGACTTGAGCTGGGCCTCGGTCGAAGTCCAGCCAAACTCGCGGAGGATAGTCGGGATGAAGGCACCAAAACCCTGGACGGCGCTGTTGGTGCAGAAGAAGCACCAGGCACACACGTTGGTGTGGATGTTGAAGATGGCTCGCAGCACGTGCTTCCAGGTGACCTTTTCCTCAGAGGCCTAGGGAAGGTCAGATATGGTTTGTGTTGTTGTCGCTGTGTGTACGTACGTTGGCATTCTCACGAC
Organism: Fusarium neocosmosporiellum; assembly: GCA_006518225.1. Classification (NCBI taxonomy): domain Eukaryota; kingdom Fungi; phylum Ascomycota; class Sordariomycetes; order Hypocreales; family Nectriaceae; genus Fusarium; species Fusarium neocosmosporiellum. The sequence goes on along the minus strand of SSHR01000380.1, from coordinate 14,287 downwards.
GGAGACGCTCTGCCGCGATGTAGCGCTGTCGGTCAGTTAGGAACTTGTATGTTCCGGGACTCTGGGGCATTAAGAACGGAGCGACCATAGCGACGAGGACGGTGACCTAGTATTTTTCATGGTCAGCTTGGGGGACCTAAAGCCCTGTGACGCAAACTAACCAGGCCTTCAAAGAAAAAGATGTTCCTCCACCTGTGGATTATCATGGCACTAGCTCCCCAGGGTGGAATCTTGCTTTGAAATCGTTAGCCACTTCCAGACTGGAAAGACCCAAACGACTTACGAAAGTCCTGCCGCTAGCAGGCCGCCAAAGGAGCTGGCCAGAGAACTAGACGCGATGAAGATGCTCATACGGAAGAACAGCTCTGTCTTCTTGTAGAAGCAGCTCAGGAAGAAGGCCGTTCCAGGCATGGCGCCGCCTTCAAAGATGCCCAGGATGGCTCTGACCACAAGCATGGAGGCATACGACTCTACAAAGGCAGTGCAGAGAGACACCATTCCGAAGCAAAAGACAAGGGCAGGTACTGGCTCTCTATTAGAGTGTGTTTCACCTCGTCGAGCCTGTTGGGACTTGCTTACAATACCATCGAGGACCAACGTTCTTGAGGATGACGTTGCTAGGGATCTCCACGCTGCCTGTTGTCAGTAAGTAGAAGCTATTGGAGATTAGAGAAGCAAACGACGTACGCCAGGTAGAAGATGAAGAAGACAGTCAACAGGATGTTGTATCGGTAACCGACGAGGTTGAGTTCATCACTCATGCCCTCAATGCGAGCGTTGCTTGTGTGTGTGTCAGGTCACTATCATTTATGAGGAGGCATCTGAGGATGACAAACCCGACATTAGCCCTAGGTATTGGTTAGCCATCTTGTAAAGCCGATAGTGGATATTACGCTACCTGTCAATGGCACAGAGCATGTACAGCAGAGTCACCAGGGGCGTGATGGTAAAGTCAAACTTGCGTCTGACAGCAGCTTCCTCCTCGGGAGTCCAGTCAACATCTCTTCCAATGATGGATCCATTGGCAATGTCAGATGTTGGGGTCTGGGGTTCATCCTTGAGCTGCATCTTGTCGGTCATCTTTACTAAAGTGGAGTGATGAGTTGGTGATGGAAGCTTGGGGGATGGGGGTTGCAATGAGCAAAGCCAGAGAGGACCAACGTTTCCTTGTCCCCGGTCGGAATTGATGCTTTTTAACTACACAACAGTCGTCCTACCAGTCGGCTACGTTGCTCAGCTGTCACGGGGCGCAGTGCCAAGTTCGCCTAGATACCAGCCACGAGAGATAACTACCCGGGGTTTGGAAAGTCTGGGGTCGAGAGATAAGACTGGCTCTCCCAACTACGGGCCCGTCTTGCAGGGTGAATCCCTTGCACTGCGGGGATGAGATTAGATAGCCAGATCAATCCCTAGCTTTTACGAGGGCTTGGCGCTAACTTGGAGTCGTTCCGGGTGGTGACGGGCCCCGACGCCGTCTTCGGTTGACTCCATCGGGTAGTGGGTCCCGATATCTCCTGGCGCCCCCCGGGATCTTGCTCCTATCGACATGGATTGCACGCGGCAGATGACCATGACACAACGCACAGAGAGATCCGTGACTCCGTGGAACCTGGAGCATGATGCGTCCAAACTCTAGATCTGAGAAAGCCTCGGAAATCCGTAGTGACATCGAAGAACCACGGACTTGAGCCTCCGCAAAAGACTGCTCGGACGGGTATTTAGAAACGTGCTTCTGGTCAAAGGATCTGGCTTCAGAAAGAGCATCAAACAACATCAATATTCAATCTCTCATACAAAACCACAACATGGGGTCAATGCCAGACAGAAAAATCACCATCTCCATCGACCGTGGTGGCACCTTTACAGACGTCCACGCCATCGTCCCCGGCAGACCCGACATTATCCTCAAGCTCCTATCAGTCGACCCTGCCAACTACCAGGATGCTCCAACCGAGGGTATCCGGAGGGTCCTCGAGGCTGCCACGGGTGCATCTCTGCCCCGGGGCCAGCCTCTGCGGCTAGACAATATTGAGTGTCTGCGCATGGGCACTACTGTTGCCACCAACGCCCTGCTTGAACGCAAGGGCATGAAGTCGGCCCTCCTAACGACCAGGGGTTTCAAAGACCTACTGCGCATCGGCAATCAGGCCCGCCCGGATATCTTTGACCTCTCCGCCAGGCGACCTGATGTCCTGTTCGAGACCGTGGTCGAGGTGAACGAGCGCATCATTCCATCCCATCCCCGTTCATCCCGGGAGGCTTTGTCAACCCTGAGGGAGATTGACGGCATCACTGGCGAGAAGTACCATGTCGCCCAGGAGCTCGACAGAGAGAGCCTGGTCACCAGCCTACAGGCCCTCAAGGACCAAGGATATGGCTCCATCGCTGTCGCCCTCATTAACTCGTTCGCGTGCCCCGACCACGAGCTGAAAGTTGGCGAGATAGCCAGCAAGTTGGGATTCTCCGTGGCGCTTTCATCTCAGCTACAGCCAATGATCAAAGTTGTTCCCAGAGGCATGTCTGCCACAGCAGATGCCTACCTCACCCCCGTCATCAAGTCCTACATCGACTCCATCTCGGCTAACTTTGAGGGCGGCCTTGCCGGGTCCCACGGCTGCCGCGTCGAGTTCATGCAGTCTGATGGTGGTTTAGTTGACTTTCGTAAGTTCAGCGGTCTCAAAGCCATCCTCTCAGGCCCGGCTGCCGGCGTCGTCGGTTACGCCTCGACGAGCTGGGATGAAGAGGCCCGCGTCCCCATCATCGGCTTCGACATGGGTGGCACATCAACCGACGTGTCGCGGTTTGATGGCCACCTCGACCACACCTTCTCCTCTAGCATCTCGGGTGTGAGCATCCAGGCTCCGCAGCTGGACATCAATACGGTAGCTGCCGGCGGCGGCTCCATCCTGTCGTGGAGAAACGGTCTCTTCATGGTCGGGCCCGAGTCAGCCTCTGCCCATCCTGGCCCCGCCTGCTACCGTAAGGGTGGCCCTCTGACCGTCACCGATGCGAACCTATTCCTTGGCCGTCTCCTCCCTGAGTACTTCCCTAAGATCTTTGGCCCCAACGAGGACCAGCCTCTTGACCGCGACATCAGCAGGAAGCTTTTCAAGGAGCTGACGGACAAGATCAACACTGAGCACGGCCAGGCTCGGCTGACCCCTGAGCAAGTCGCTCTAGGCTTCCTCAAGGTTGCTGATGAATCCATGACGCGGCCGATCCGCAACCTCACCGAAGCTCGTGGATTCGAGACGTCCTCGCATCACTTGGCCTGCTTCGGCGGTGCTGGTGGTCAGCACGCGTGCAACGTGGCAGCCTCGCTCGGTATCTCACGTATCATCATCCACAAGTACTCGTCTATCCTGTCGGCATACGGCCTCGCCCTCGCCGAAATTGTCCAGGAGGCACAAGAGCCCATGGCTGCCCAGTACATCGGCTCCGAGAAGACCATCGACCTCAAGTTGCAGGGCCTGATGGACCGCTCCACTGAGCAACTCCGCACTCAGGGCTTCACCAAGGGCCAGCTCCGGCATGAGATATTCCTCAACATGAGATACGAAGGATCCGACACGAGCCTGATGATCCTCAAGCCCGATGACGGTGACTTTGCGTCGGCCTTTGTCGAGAGGCACCGGCGCGAGTTCAACTTTACCTTTGAGCGGCCCATTCTCGTTGATGACGTTCGTGTGAGGACCATCGCCTCGGCCAACAAGGCATCTGAGAAGAGTCCCCTGAAGCAACTGAAAGAAGGCAAGATCAAGGAGGCTCCGGCTCCCTCGCAATTTACAGATGTCTACTTCGACTCGGAGTCAGGTTTCATCAAGACCCCCGTGCATCAGCTGCGGGAACTCGGCTCTAACATCAAGCTCCACGGACCTGCCATCATCATTGATGAAACACAGACCATTTTTGTCTCCCCCAACGCTGTCGTACACGTGCTCGACACCTGTGTTCTCATCGACCTTGAGTCAGCTCCTCGAGAGGCCACATACTCTTCGCAGGTTGACCCCGTCCGGCTTTCCATCTTCGGCCACAGGTTCATGTCAGTGGCGGAGCAGATGGGTAGGACGCTTCAGAAGACAGCAGTGTCGACCAACATCAAAGAGCGACTCGACTTTTCCTGTGCCCTGTTCTCTCCTGACGGCGGCCTTGTTGCCAATGCCCCTCACGTTCCTGTCCATCTCGGATCTATGCAGTTTGCCGTTCGTTATCAGCACCGACGGTGGTTGGGTAAACTCAAGGATGGCGATGTTTTGGTCTCGAACCACCCTGTCTCTGGAGGAACTCATCTGCCCGACGTGACGGTTGTGACACCTGTGTTTAAGCAAGGCACCGATGAGATCATCTTCTATGTCGCCTCTCGTGGTCACCACGCCGACAGTAAGTGATACCCTCCCAGCCCATTGTCATGTATGGTTCATGACTGCTAACACATGCCTAGTCGGCGGAATCCTTCCCGGTTCCATGCCTCCCAACTCGACAGAGCTGTGGCAAGAGGGCGCTGCTATAGAGTCCGAAAAGGTTGTCTCGGACGGCGTCTTCAATGAGGCTCGCATGCGGGAGCTCTTCCTGGACATCCCCGCCCAGTACGAGGGTTGCTCGGGAAGCCGAAATATCAGTGACAATATCTCAGATCTCAAGGCCCAGATCGCAGCCAATGCACGTGGTATTGCGCTGATCCAGAACCTCATTGACGAGTACGGCCTTGAGACGGTCCAGATGTACATGTTTGAGATCCAGAGGACTGCTGAACTGGCTGTGCGGAACCTTCTCAAGGAGATGTATCACCGGTACGGCGGCAAGCCCTTGGAGGCACTAGACTTTATGGATGACGGCACGCCCATCAAGCTCAAGATCACTATCGATGAGGACGGTTCGGCCGTGTTCGATTTTGATGGTACTGGGCCCGAGGTTCGCGGCAACATCAACGCCCCTGAGGCCATCACCAACTCAGCCATTATCTACGCACTGCGCTGTATGATCAAGTCTGACATCCCCCTGAACCAGGGTTGTCTGAGCCCCGTGGACATCAGGATCCCCAAGCCCAGCATCCTCAGCCCGACCGGTGCCGCTGCCGTCGTGGGTGGCAACGTCACGACCAGCCAGCGGGTGACCGACGTGGTACTCAAGGCTCTTCACGCGTGTGCGGCCTCGCAGGGGTGTCTCAACAACCTGACATTCGGTATCGACGGCAAGGTTGACAAGGAGACTGGTGAGTTCGTCCCCGGCTTCGGATACTACGAGACCATTGCTGGCGGTGCTGGTGCCGGTGACGACTGGGTTGGAGAGAGCGGCGTGCATGTTCACATGACCAACACACGCATCACGGACCCCGAGATTCTAGAGAAGAGGTACCCTTGCATCCTCCGCCGCTTTGAGCTCCGGGAAGCGACAGGCGGCGAAGGGCACAACCGAGGAGGAGACGGCGTGGCGAGAGAGATCGAGTTTCTCGCCCCGGTGCAGTGTTCTATCCTCTCTGAAAGACGCGTCCATCGACCCTATGGCATGGAGGGCGGAGAGGCGGGCGCTGCGGGCATGAACTTGTGGCTCACGACGGATAAGTACACCGGACAGGCCCGAAAGGTGAACATGGGTGGAAAGGGCAGCGTGCCAATGAAGATTGGAGATAGGGTCGTTATTATGACGCCGGGTGGTGGTGGCTATGGAACTAAGGAGGGCTAGTTACAAGGAGGTTAAGTCAATGTTTGTTGTCAGATTGTAAATTCTGGTGTTTGCTTTACTGGTGATCTTAGGAAGTAATAAAGGATTTGTTGCTTGTATGAAATTGCACTGCCTCTCTCAAGGATAAGAATTACCAGCAGCAATTGTAAAGGCAAGAGTTGTGAACATGATGGCGTTCAAACTGAAGCCAAAAAAACGCCAGTCATAAAAACAATATTCCACAAAAACTAACACATTGCCAGGCGCTATCAAGTAGAAGTCTAAACTTCAGCGCATCGTTCGACATGGCCAGTGAGCACTACATACAAAACTTCATCAACAACTCTAATCAATAGGGTAGCAATCTCAATGGCAAGTCTGTTGTTTATTCATTTTCTAAGTCACCCTGTTTCACGTGTCCAGCTGCTGCCCCCTCCGCAGAGCCATCTCAACCCACTGCCTATCCATGTCAATGTCAATCGACTCGAGGACCTCGGCCCACAGCGCAGGGTCTCCTTCAAAGTCCAGACTGAACGGCTGGTTCTCATCTTGAGGCAAGCCCGGCAGAATGGCGCTCGACTCGGGCACCTGTGCCTGGCTGGCCTCTTCAGCGCTCGCCGGGTCTTTGGGCTTGATGGTGCTCCGTATTTTAGTCAGCAGAGAGTGGCAGGCCCTGATATAGGCGTTTCCCTTCTCAGCCATCATTTGCAGCACATCAAGAGCCATGTTCATTGCTGAGGCGTCTACTTCCTTGTACGGAAAGGCTATGTTGACCATTACAAGGAGTAAGGCAGCCGAGAAGGCCTGCTCGCCGTCAATGAAGCCATATGTCGCTGTCATCGGTCAGTCACATTACTAACCCGCTACTTGTTACTCTCCTCACGACTTACCAACAAGGTTATACTTGGCAGCAGCACTGAGAATCGAGGCACTAGATCTCGCGGCGGATATGGCTCTATCAATGACATGGACAATGTCGGGCGACAAACCGTCCTCCCACCGAGCCATGCTCGGATTTTGCGTGCCAGGGGCCAGCTGTCTCTGAACCGCATACAGCAGAATTGGGCGGGCCGTCATGTTGATGCAATGGTGATAATGGAGATATGTCGAGACAATCTCTCGACTTGGAGGGGCCCCCGAGTCTGGGGGATTCGAACGCATGGCCGAGGGCAGCTGGTCAAACCAAGCTGACAGCCTCTTCATAATGTGTTGCACGCAAGCCGAGAGGTCGAGGCCAGACTTTTGCTTCTTGCGGTATATCTTTTCTCCAATGATGCCTTGTATCTGGGACAGCTCTGTGTAGGACTTGAGGACGGAAGAGGTGTAGTCATCCTCACCAGCCATTGGGCTTGGAAGAAGAAGGTCAATATCCTCGTCTTGAATGGACAGTGGATGACCTGAGGTGACGCAGAGTAACCTCTCCATGCTGTATGTAGACCACCAGACGCGTCTCCTGTGCTCCCTAGTGTCGCTATCAATATCCTGATCTGAGACCTCCTGGTGCAACCCAAGCGAGATGGCCATCCTCAGTGCAATGCCAATCATGATGTAGGCGGCATCTCGCCTATTGATGGTTTGCATAAAGTAGGCAACATAGCTCAAAACTTCGATAAAGAGTATAGAGCCCTCTTCATACACATTTGGCAGAAAGTCGAGAGCATGCTTGAAGTAGTCGAACCCGGGAGGTCCTTGCTTGCCAACCCACTGGTTGATTGAGTACATCTGCCCAAAGGCAAAGACGAGGAGGATCTGGCAGTAGATGAGGCGCTCCTCGCGGTCGTTGGGGTCCGGGACTCGAGCATACACCTGCTCGAGCCGTTCATGAAAGGCCGCGTCGCTGAGGAAGGCAAATATCGTGCCGATGTAGGCATGCTGCGCCCGGTACAGTCGCTCCGCAATCTCAAAGGGTGGTAGCGGTGGTATCTCGGGGCTGTTTGAGCGCCGGAGCCAGGCCGTGTCCTCGTGATGAGGGTACTTATGCCATGCCAACGTCTCGGCCGTCGGGTTTAGCCTGTTGGCGATATACGTCGATGACGAATTGCCCATGAAGTCTGGCCCCTGTATCAGCCCTGCTACTACAGCCCCATGTACTGGTATTTTGACAAAACATACGATACTGCCCGGAACTCCCGAGGACCCAGTTATCAGTGCCGGTGAACCCCAGCTCGATGTCCTGACTGGACGCGTCCGTCACGTCGGCGAGGGCATCGCGGCTCGTGTTCCCCCTCCGCGCTTGATTCTGGAGCTCGAGCAGGTAGCTCTCGGTCACCGTGACCCTCTTCTCGGACTCGGTGTAAACGCAGACATGACCCGAGTCACTACACGCGATGCACGGATACGGCGGATCCCCGATGCACTTGGTGCGCCTCTTCCGGCACCGATTGCACGCCTTCGCCGACCTCTTGAGTACATCCAGCGATGAGCGATGTCTTGATGCAATCATCTCGGCACGGGCTGATGAGATGGGTCCAGGGTGGGAGATGACGAGGGGAAACGAAGTCACTGCGGAGAAGTTTCTCGGGACAGTTGAACCACCACCACCACGATATCCGACTGGTCTTGGCTCTATTTCCTAAAAGAGAATGACGCCCGGATTTAACACGGCTTGTAGAGATAAACTTGATTACCCCGCATTCGCTGTGCGTCACTTGACGATATCGTGGCTGCGTGGGGGGCCGCCCTAGTCTGACGCCGCTATCATCGGGTTCCACATCCCGATGGGTCTCATCAACCACCATCTACGGGAAGGGACCAGGATGCCGGGATGAGAGACCCGAGCACGCCAGGGAGTATGCCGAGTGTCGTCGAGATTGGGCTGTGCCATGAATACCTCAGCCATAACTTGATAAATGGCTCAAGACAGTCAAGGCTGTTATCAACGTTTAGGCAGTTTCAATTCTTCGATTCCAATGAAATAAACTACCAATTGTCTCAGCTAAAAATGCCTATCATGATCATCTTCGCCCTTGGGCTGGGGAGCTGCCTCTTGCTGGTTCGGCTCTTTACCACATACCTCCGTCTGTCGAGCATCCCCGGCCCCTTTGCCGCCAAGTTCACCGACTTCTGGAGATATCGGTCACAAAACGCCAAAGGCCACACCCAGAGGCTTCTAGCACTACACCAGAAGCACGGCAAGCTCGTACGCATCGGACCCAACCATGTCAGTATCAGTGACCCGGCCGCTGTACCCATCGTTTATAGCACAAACCCGACCTGGCACAAAGGGCCGTCTTACTACGGTGCCATCCCCGTGAGCAAGAATCGCGCTGTTCCCAGCATCATCGGTATGGGGGAAGCTCAGCACACGGCAGTGCGCAAGTCCGTCGGCCGTGCTTTTACCACCAACTCACTCCTCGACTATGAAGACTCGATCGAGGCGACGGGACAAGACCTCATCAAGGTCCTATCACGGCAGCAGGAAACCGATATTGGCGAGTGGTTGCAATTCTTCGCTATGGACATGCTGATCCGGATTGCCTTCAGCGATTCTCTTGGGCTGCTAGCGAGCGGCAACGATATTGATGGTACGCTTGCCGCTGTCATGGCTCGCTTCGATCATTGGGGCCACTGGGGTGCCGTCCCAAGTGCCGACTACCTCTTCAACAAGAGTCGGGTTGCCACTACACTCAAGGGAGTGGGCGACAGCCCACTCGCCAGGGTCGCAAACCGCATGCTCGAGGCTCGCAAAAGAGACGGTAACAAGCTTTCATATAAGGACCTCTGTGCCAAATTCCTCGAAGGCCAGGCCAAGTACCCCCAGCTGGTCCAGCACGACGAGATCCTGGGCATCATCATGTCTACCATTGGAGCTGGGGCCGACACCACAGCTGGCACGCTGACATACACTCTGTACTTTCTCTCCAAGCATCCTGATGTCCGAGCAAGGCTTGTGCAAGAGATCGACGACAACCTCAACGCCGGCACGCTGTCTCGAATGCCCAAGTGGGCAGAGGTCAACAGGATGCCATACCTCGATGCAGTGCTCAAAGAGTCAATGAGACTTCTTCCCATTGCGTCCTGGGGACTCGATCGGGTGGTGCCACCGGCTGGGGCCACAATTTCCGGCGAGTTCATTCCCGGAGGAACCATCGTGGGATGCCAGATCGACGCCGTGCACCAGGACCAGCAAGTCTACGGCAAGGACTCGGCCACCTTCAGGCCTGAGCGGTGGCTGGAAGCAAGTGAAGATCAACGCCGGCAGATGGATCGGGCGTTCCTTGCATTCAGCGCCGGCAAGAGGACGTGTACCGGCGTTCACATTGCCTGGCTGGAGATGAAGAAAACGCTGCCACTGTTGCTGATGCACTTCGAAGTGAGTAGCCTACCAGGTTCGATATTTGAAGCGGATAAGACTAACGTGACTATCAAGATGGACCTCGTTGATCCCTCTCAGGATGTGAGGGACGGTATTCGGGTCAGCGCAGTCAAGTATCCACCTCCGGTCATGATGAAGATTACACCCAGGGTTGGTCAAAATGGGGTATAAAGGCGGGTGTATTAGAGTGAATATGAGGAGAGTTGTAGTGCAGTTTTGTCAATCAACGTGTGCATTCAAGAGCTGGTGAATAAGAAGACTACAAAAAAAAGCCAAGCTAGAAATGAGATCTCCCTGTCAATGCCAAATGTTCCATGAAAGTAAAATAATCTCGTGCTTGAAGACGCCAGCGATGTAATCGCCCGATTGGGCCCAGTATTTTTTCACGCAATCACTGACTCCTCCATTCCAGTTTCTTGAGAGCACAAGACTTACAAGGGGCCGGCAAGTGTTACGGTAATGTGCTCCTGGGAGATGATAGTCGCCACACAGAGTAGCATCATCCAACCAACTTACATCAATTGAGATTTCGGGACCCACAACCCGATCAGCTTGTCATGACTACGCTTAGTTCTCGTTCCGGCCGGGGCAATCATATCTCTTGGTGCGTCTTGTTCGCGGACCGTAGAGCCCGAGAAGTCCAGCCGAGGAGTGCAGAGTCCGGCATGGGTATTCTGCCGAGGCGACCCGATTTCCAATCCTTGAAACACTTCATGTAGCAATAAAGCTTCAAAGGCACATTACTTTTGACTATTCAGCATACCTGCCTCTCATTAAACATACCACCCACTTCAGCTTTACCACGTCCCATCCCCGACCCTTCACACCAAGTTTCCATAATGTCTCTTCTCGACAGTATGCAGGTCCGCGTTGAGGGTGCCTCATCCAACGGGCTTTACTCCCAAGCTCTCGTAGTTAGCAACATGGTTTTCCTGTCCGGCGTCACCGGCGTCGATCCGGCGACAGGGAAGCTAGTCGGAGGAACTGTGGGCGACCGCACCGTGAGTTATTCCACTCATGTGGGTTTCTCTCACTAACTCCGAGATAGACTCAGGTGTTCAAAAACATCTCCAAAATTCTGGAAGCTGCCGGGAGCAGTCTTCACAAAGTGGTAGGTGAAACCTGCGAATCTTTGTCGTTTGATAACTCACCCACGTCAATTACCAGGTCCGTGTCAACATCTTCTTAACCTCCATGTCCGACTACGCCACCATGAATGAGGCATACCTGAAGGTCCTGAGTCAGGACGTAAAACCGGTACGTTATGCATGGTGCACCTTGTTGAGTTGCTAACCACAGGGTAGGTTCGAACGTGTGTGGCAGTCAAGGAGTTGCCTCGGCTGACGGATATTGAGATAGAAGTAACTGCAGTTTTATAGATAGCAACTTCATAGCCTTGGAATATGTTGGAAATAGCCGAGGTAGTATAAAAAGGGTCTTCCATATCGCTGTTCTCTGTGTATGAATACCATTCCTATAGTGTGCTGATCTGGTATAAATACACATACATCACCATGCATTTAAGGGTAACATGATGAACTAAATGTCACTCACTGGATGATATTCCAGTAGGTAAGCTTTGAAGGTTAGATATTATGGATTTTTAATAATATTCTTAGTATTTCTCTTAAGTACTACTTTTAATCAAAGCTTTGTTAAATGTAGTTTTGATCTTAGTTATCTTGTAATAAAATTCTAAAAAAGAAAAAAAGAAGAGCTATACTTATACTATCTCTACTGCCATCTTGGTGCAGTTGATCTCATCTCGAACATCATATTTGTGACCATAACGATGACACCGAAATCCAAGACGGCTCACAACGCAACCTATTACCCTGGACCGTGCTGGGCATCTCAAGGCTGCATTTGACAGGGTTCTGATTACTCAGAACCGACAGTCCCACCTAAGTGGCAGTGCTCTGTGAGAAAATGGCTCATGGTCAGCACACCAATCTCCTACAACCTGGTTTCTTATGTGGCCAAGTCACTCACTCAGCATTCTTTTATTCCTCCCTCTTTGTCTTTTCTTCAGCTTGCATGATGGCTCCATCTACAGTTGAGTCAAAAGGAGCTGAGACACTATGCCAGCGATGTTTGCAACTCACATTCGACAACAGCGCCATCGTCGATGCACCACCGCCGCGACAGTATGAGGGACGCGACGACTTAGATCTCTATGAATATGGCATCGTTCCTCTCGATTTCACGTTGGAGGATGAATTACCCGATCTGCCGCTGCTAGAAAGGTCAGGCGCCAACGGCTGCCACATGTGCCTCTTCCTCAAAAAGGTCATCTTGACTCAACTGCAATTGCTTCCGACAGAGCAAAACTACGCCGGTCGCATGGAGCTTCACCTTACTGAGTTCCACCCCGATCTGGCCACTGTTCAGTTTGCAAATTCCCGAGACGACTGGCTTCCGAATCGAATCGCCGGAGAGCTTCGTCTGGGAACGGATGTGTACCCTATAGATGTCTTTGCCAAGCATAGAGCCGATGGTAAGTTGCTAGACTGGAAACTCCCCGAAGCTAGCTAAAGCTCTTGCAGGCCGTTACACGCCCTTACCAGATCCAAATCCGTTGTCAGATCGGTCCATTCAGAGAATAAAGACCTACCTCACTACTTGTGTGGGAAACCATGACATGCATCACTCGGAGTGCTCATACCCAGGCATAGTTGCTGCGCCGCTGAGGCTATTGAATATCTCGGACGAGAAGATGATACGATTAGAAGAGACCAACAATCAGAATATCCCATACGTATACTAAGCTATTGCTGGGGCCCGGCCAAGGTCGTTTTCGATGCCAGGACTGTCTTGGCAAATCTACCGGAAAGACTGAGCGGCTTTCGGACTGATACCCTTCCGCAAACACTGCAGGACAGCATTGCCCTTGCCCATCGCATTGGGGCTTCACACATATGGATAGATGCACTTTGCATCGTGCAAGACTCTGGGGAGTGGGTCTACGAGAGCGTGCGAATGATGCAATACTACGAAATGGCGCAATTCACAATTGTCCCGATCGATTCCAGTGGAGCAGAGAAAGGGTTCTTGAGGAACCGACCTCCATGGGCTGAGGATGTCATCCAGTGGAAAGGCTCTCTCAGCCATCTCCAGTTTTACTTTCCTTCGTTTAACAAAGTCGAGGACGCGGGGCCTGCAACATCTTCACCATGGGCAAGTCGAGGTTGGACCTTTCAGGAGAGGCTTCTTTCCTCGAGACTGGTCTTCATCGGTCGCGACGAAGTCATGTTTCGATGCCGCGCTGGATGGGGGAAACATACCTCTCAAACGCCAATCACGCTAGAATCCCTCGGAAGCTATTTCTTGCCTCTGTCTCCTACATACGCGGCACATTCGAACGACTGGAATAGTGTCGAGATGATTCGAGACAAGTGGTATCAGATACTCGGCGAGTATTCTCAGCGCAGTCTCACCAAGCAGAGCGACAAACTTATTGCGTTGTCGGGTATTACGTCCAAGATCAACCAACTGCTTGGAAACCACGAGAAATATCTAGATGGACACTGGGAGTTGGATCTGTGGCATGGTCTGACTTGGAGAAGAGTCCCAGTGAGGGGCAAACTGTCTTGGCCGACGGTCAAATCAGACGAGTTCCCGTCATGGTCGTGGTGTTGCATGAATCAACCATTGGTCTGGCAGGATGGAACAGCTTCTGTTGATGATATTGGGCTGGTTGAGGTTGTTCGGCAGGGAACAGGCACAGACGAAAAAGTGAAAATGCTCATCGTGGAGGGTTGGATGTTTCCTATTCGACTACTGGCTGCGGTACCAGATGGCCTTGAGGTGGACTTTTATCTTGACTCACTCTCGGATATATCTACTGATCTTATTAAACAAGATGCGGTACGAATTGTGCTATTAAAGGCGTATCTGGATGGAGATGACAAGGAAGAGTGGCTGAAAGACCCAGCAGCAAAACCGCATGATGTGTGCGGACTAATCATCGAGCCGACGGGTGATAGTTACAAGGGGCATGCGGTGTATCAGAGACTGGGGATTGTGGATGTTCTACCGGGATGGGACTTTACCTTTGCAAGCTCGGAGACGACAGCAGGGTCTTTGTTCTACCAAGGGATGTACACCAAGAAGGAAACTGGGGTCTTGGTATAGATGGGTAGATCCGTTCAGCATGTGTCATACATCGGGTTGCGATTTAGGCCGTTGAGTGAAGGCAACTTGGATAATACAGGCAGTGAAGTCACTTGATCAAGGCTGTCGTCAGTGATGGCATCCACATGACGATTCAGTCCTTTTCTCGGCCCGCAGCGGGCCGAGAAAAGGACTGAA
>SSHR01000379.1:0-36074 GCA_006518225.1 Fusarium neocosmosporiellum | reverse complement strand
GGCTCCAAAAGGGCCTCTCTGTTCTCGGCGTCACTCTGGCATGTTTCCCCGCCTCCAGCCCAGATCCTGGCTCCTTTTGCAAAATGCCCTCCTCTCACTGGCTCATTTCCCCTCTCCCCCATGTTGCCTAGATCCAGGGCCGAAAGATTGGAGTGGTCCGATGGTGCAGTGGAGGCGCGGAGGAGCAAGCCCGTCCCTCGGGGGAGCGCCAATCGCGGACGCAATCCACCGCCGGCGCCGGGGGACCCGGACTCTTCACATCTTTCCTTGTCAGACTAGTATTCTCCTTCTCCAAGGAAGCCTTCTGCCTTCTGAGACACATCTAGCGTCCAACACGGAAGGCTGTAGATGAGCACACCGATGCCCCGTGTCCAAACCCGGACGGCCCTTGCGGACGCGGGCGCAGCCACACGGAGATCCGACGCCGTGCCTCTCTGCTACGGCTCCGGCTGTCTCGGTTGCTAAGCCCTTCACCAAGCCTCTGACCTATTGCCTCGCTCGTAGTCTTCCCCAAGATCCCAAGATCCAATACCAAATAGCCGCGGGACGGGGCTGCGGCTCCGCGTTCTTCCCCGCGACCCCTACTTTTTTTCTTGAAGGACGGAGCCAGAGCATCTCAGATGGTGTCAGGGGGAGGGCCTTGCTGTTCGAGATCTTTGGGATGACGCCACTTTGTCGCTAGACTACTCCTTCTGAACCAACTGGGTGTGGCCTCGACTTACACCTGTCGAAACCTGATGAGACAAGTCTCAGGCTTGCCCATCAGGGCCTAACAGCTCATATCACGCGCTGGTGATGAAATGAAATGCAACCCTCAAGCCACGAAAACTCGCAACACTCAACCCTAGCTATTAGCACTGGTTCCCCATTTCGAATCTAGTTTCGGTGCTTACCTTCCTGCCTTGGCCGAGCCGAAGTGGTTGTCTCTTCTTCCATGTGCTGCATCAGTTGGAATCACTTACTCTACACTGACGTCTTGGACGAGACCACTTTGGCCATGTCTGAGACTCCCACTTACACCCAAGCCTAGTCGTGAGAAGGGACAGTGCAACTCTGTATTCACATTTACAACCTCTGTATTTCTGGGAAACTCCCTCCCAGTGACTGTTCCTCGACTCGCAACTTAACCATCCCAGTGGAACTTGATGCTCAGAGAAGTAGCCCCCTCCCAGTACTTATCTCACAAGGAGGGTTCTGCCCGCCGATTGTAAGTTTCAACTACAAGAGAGCAGCTCCGTGAATAACAAGAGTCTTCCCAGAGTTTGCAACCTCCTGAACCGCCGAGTGTTCCACAGCCTGTAGGAGGCTACTGGCTCTCACGAGAAGTTCTACCAGTTGTCAGCCAAGACCCAAGCCAAACCTCGCTTCTGGAAACCTACCCTCGTAGACCATGGTATAATGGACCGGCGGATCATCATCAGGCCCCGAGATAAGAGGCATCGTCTCTGACGCCGCAGGAACAACTCGGAAGCGTATTCCAACATTGTCATGTCCACCTATCCAGACGATACTCTCGGTTCCCGCGCTCGCCAAGTCCTGCTTGCTTGCCATCTCGGCCAGCCAATTTCGAAATATGCGCACGACGCCATCGACGATGTTAACATGGCTTATGAACAACCCACGCTTGGGTCCTTCCTTAACAAGGTTGGTAACGGCGCATAGCTGAGAGAACAGCTCGCCATCATCGAGATGGATATGCTGCGTCGCGGTATCGTCTTCGGCATCATCGGGTGCCTGCGCCTCAGTAAATCTCGCTCTGATCCTCCTTGGGCGACGATTCTCCTCTGCAAAAGTGGGCTTGAACGACGCATACAGGCGCTGCAGGTCAGCCAGCGTAGGGGCCTCCTCTCTGATGGCCGGTCCGTCACGCGTTACAGTGCCTTGATACTGGCACGCTAGGTAAGGTGTATATAGCTGGTCGCTCGGATGGTAGCATTCCAGAATGAGTTTATTGTCAGGGAGGGGAGCTGTTTGGAGCAGGCGATGGTGCAGAACGCGGGTAACTAGGGAGTAGAAGCGGCGGTTTATGAGAGCGAGAGGGAGGAGCTCCTGGGAGGACAGTGGGGAAAGGATTGAGATGAAAATCTAATGAGGGTCAGTTAATGATTAGGGTATACAAGCGTGTATAACTTCTTACTTCATTTGGTAGACTGTCGATGACGCTATCGTGGGAAGCCATAGTTGTCACCTTCAACCGGAGATAAGAGATGAGCGGAGGCGAAGTGGCGACGACAACAAGGGAACAGGACAAGGGGCAAAAGTATCACAGTTATCACTCAAGTAAGATCCAATTAAATCAAAGCAGCGCAGTCAAGAATGAACCGAGTAAGTGTGAGGGAACTTGGCGATAGGGCAATCGTAGGTTGTCAACTATGTTTGTTTCAAGTTGCGAGCTTCGAGATAACGTCTTCAACGGCGTCGATTGAAAACGCGGGGGAGAGGCGATTGATTTAGTCAGCATCCGCAAGTCCGAATGACGAAACCTCGCTTGCTCTCTAGACCACCTCTGTCAACTCTAAGAGCTGATCAAGGGGAGTAATTGCTTAGTAGGGAGACGGTTTCTCTTTTACTTGACTGAGAAACTTAGCATTGGGTGCGACATTGCTGTGAAGATAGAATAGGGCGCCTTTTGTTGATGGTTGTATCCTGGAGTATTGGTGTGTGGGACCTGTGTTATTGTATCATTAAGAGATGATATCTCGTGAGGAAGATATCACACCTGGCCAGTGTCTTTTATTGATGTTATTTTTAAGTGAATAGTAGTATTTCAGAACCATTGTTTACTACCCAATTTCGGGGAGGAATCCAAACATCTGAAAAAAAGTAACTAGGGTGCGCAAACAGTACGGCAATAGGGTAACCAAGAGCGCAAGAAATCCTTGAATGTTTCAGTCACAGGATAGAACTTTTATGAAATAGGTATTATTTCTATTATCCCCTAACCTCTTTTATCTAGAGCGGTGATTTTGGCATGTCACTATTCTAATGCGTAACTATGCCTCCTTCTAAGATGAATTTTCCAAACGCCTGCGCCAAACCCAATCGTGTCGTCGTAAAAAACTATAGCTCTAACATGGTGGTATCCTGCTACTGCTTCTGATCCTTGTTTCGCGCATCTCGTACTGCAGTGTCCACTGCATCAACAAGATCGATGTGGAAGAATGGCCTGTCAACACCAAAGATGGCTGCCATGGATTGAGGCTGGTGGGACTCGGCGTGTACATGTGTGTTCTTGGTCATCGAAAGCTCATCCGATGAGTTCGATGACTTCTTCGATTCAGAGCAATCTGAAGAGCTTGAGGTTTCTGTGGGTGCCTCGATATCAGCCCGTCGACGACTATCGTCGGGCAACTGCACGTCCTTGTCCATCAATGTGGCCGCGATAGAATATGAGGGCACCCAGCTCCCGAGTGCCTCCTGGTTCTTAGAAGAAGGATATCCGAAACCAGCGCTGGCGAGAGCGCGACGAGCCCAGCGGTTGTTTACATTTGCAAAGTGCCATTCCACAGCGTCGGGAGAGGCATACCGATCAAGAGAGTTGCGGAGATCCATAAGGCCTTGAATGCAGGTAATGTCGAGGTTGTTGACAGCAGAAAAGTCCAGGACGATAGCTCGAAGGAAAGGAAGGTCATCGCCATTCTTCTTCTGTCCCTTGGGACCAGGGTCATTCCAGAGGCGATCGGATTCCTTCTCAAAGTGCTCCTCAGAGGTGCGCTTGGTGTTTTCCATGACGTGTGTCACCAGAGTATCAACGTGATATGCCTGGTTGGTGTAGTTGTATCCTTCGCTGAACCGATAAATAAAGACACCTGGGTAAGGTGACTCGACGTCGATATTGGGGTTTGAGGCATCCTTGTGGTCGAGGGGCAGGAACACGTCCCGACCGGATTCGTCATGGAGAAGAGTGGCATGGCTTGATCGTCGGCTCAGGGTATGATGGTTTCCGTGGTTGATCATGCGATGAGCTCGCGCACGACCAAGGAACTTGCCTCGTGTGCGGGCAAGGCGGAAAAGAAGGAGGGCAATGGACAGGCCAATACCGACGTAGATAGAGATCTCAAGAGACTCAAAGACGGCCAGAATGACGCCAACAACCCAGATGAGAAGCTCAGGAGGAGAGAGTTGCCAGTACTTGTAGAGGTTCTTGGGAGGGGCCAAGAGATTGCAAACGGCGTGGATGATCAAACCAGCGAGAGCAGCCTTGGGGATGTAGTAAAACACGACTGTCAGGGCGTACAGAGCTAGCACGAGAACTAATGCGCTGAAGAGACCCGCCAGAGGTGTTCTCACACCAGCCTTGGAAAGGACAGCTGAAGCGCCGAATGAGCCCGTGCACACATAACCTCCCATGAAAGGGCTGAACAAGTTGGCGGCACCGAGGGCAACAATCTCCTGAGAAGGACTGACAGTGTAGTCGTAAAGCCGGCCCATCGACTTTGCGATGGCGATATGCTCGATGACTAGGATGATAGCGACGGCAGGCAGTTGAGGCATGACAAGCTTAAGCAACTCAGTGTCGGGTGAGGGCAAGTTGGCCTTCTTGAATCCTGTATATGCGTTAGTTTGATATCCTGAACATGTATTCATGATGCGTACCTGGGTCAATCTTGCCAACGATCCGAAACTTGCTCTCCTCAAAAGGAACACCGCGGTGTACGAGGAAGCTGACGAGAGTGAAGAGAAGCATGACAAAAGTCATTCGCAGAGACGAGATGTAGGACCAGACGCGCTTCTTTTGGGGATGGCGACGCTCCATGAAAGCACAGATATTCCTGATCGCGAACAGGAGAACGATGGAGGAGAAGCCGATGGCGGCATCAAGCTTTGTATCGGGCAAGGCCTTGAGGGTGTTGATGATGACCTTGTAAGGGGACTCGCGAGTGTTGATCTCCGAAAGGCCAAGTAAGACAGGCACTTGGGTCGACATAATGGTGATGCTAGCACCGGTGATAAAGGCCGAGATAGGGATATAGGGGATGAACTCGATGATCCAGCCCAGACGGAACAGACCGAAGAACAGAAGGACCGCCCCAGACATCAAGCTCAAAGCGTGGGCGACTTCTTCGTTGGAGTATTTTCCGGGGCTGGCGCTATCGACATGGCTGATGACTTGGCCGACGAGAAGGGAGCCGACGGCTGTTGTCTGTGATGTGTTAGTGCTGAAGGATCGAGTAAAGGTAGAGTACATACACCAATGACAATATCCTTTGAAGTTCCAAAAAGCCAGTACAAGACGGCACCGGTAAATGATGTGTAGAGGCCATATGCGGGTGTGAGCTGGGCGAGAAGGGCGTAGGCCAGAGCCTGTGGGACAACAACTAGGCCGATAGTGATGCCTACATAGTTTAGAACGGAACTAGGAGTTGGATGCGCTCAACCTACCGGCGGTAACATCACCCAGTAGCCAGCTGAGGCAATATCTAGGCACCCATGAAGCGGATGGGAAGAGTCCCTGAAAGTATCGATGAACACCGTCTCGAGAGGGGGCAAGCTCCTTGAAGAATTCGGATATTGTAGGTTCCTGTTCTAGGAAGAGGTCGGCGGGTGTGATAGTATATCTCGCACGTTGATTGAGGTCCTGGGGCATGCGGGAGTATCGTTCGTTGACGTCAATGCCGAGGACCGTCTTGGTGACGAAGTGTGAAGCCGTTTGGGGCGCCATGGTGCAAGTCTCAACGACCCAGCATAAAACTGTGATGTATGGAAAAACCTTGAGAGCAAAGGAGGAATTCTAGAGAGAGACAAGCGAGACGGGATCCCCAGGATATATACGAGTTGCCCCGGCCACCGGGCGGCTCAGGAAGGAACCAACGAGTCGGCAGACGGTAAAGTTATCAGGGCGGGAGACGGCGAAGACGGGAGTGGAGTCAGTCCACAGTAACAAGGCTCGCCGGGGTAGAGTCCATGATAGGGCCGTGGAGAGATCAGTGTAGCAGAATGGCCTGGCAAGAGACGGGAGTCGGCCGGAGCGGCCTCTGACGGGTTGCAGAGGCCCCCGAGGGGGACATCTGGTTGGACATTAGACAGCAGGGAAGAGCGGTATCCAGGCCCCCGATCGAGATTTGGCATGTTGGTGGGCGCATCTGGGTAAGGGGAAAAAAAAAAGTCCTTATCCCCAATGTGATAGCCGGCCTGTTCACGGAACTCGGGCTCTCGGCCGGGCATGTTGGAGCCGCCACGGACCCACCGTGGCCCCACCAGTCGCCGACCTGCCGTGCCTGTCTCCCGCTGGAATTCTACCCCGACGTGCCCGGCCCGAAAGCCGCCCCGCTCCCGACCGGCCGGTTGCTCACCCAAGATCTGCAAGCCAGGCCCTGCAACCCTAATCTTGAACCGCACATGGGGAAACCGGTAAACGTATGACTTTAATCATGCTTACTTACAAGGGTAAAAACTTTGCTGGTGCCCGACAAGATCGTACATGGACCGTTCTAATGTCGGCTCGGAAGTCGCTGGAGGCAACTTCATGACCTGACACAGCACCAGATATTTTGGACCAGTCGGAACGGATCTGCACCTTTTGATCTTGGCAGACCGACATGGCTTTAAGAGGTGCCGCCGAGAACCATTCGGTTATCAGACCGCTTTCCCTCCGCCTCCCTTTATCGTCTTCTCACAATCCGATATACGGATCATCATGCTTGTCCCCTATTCCGGATCTCGGCTCCAGTTCAGCGAGGGACCGTTGCACCCACATTTTAAGACTAATTCTCATCTGCGTCACTCACTGGTTCAAGACCCATGATGTATTGAAAGTGTCATAATGAAGAACAAATCAGGTAAAAGAACGACAGGAGTTGGCCTCCCTGAATCCCAAACCTGAGATCATACGCCTGCAACCGGAAACAACTACACAAGTGCTCATTCTTATAACACCGCCTTTCTGATATGTTCTCCCATCTTGTCCATCTGCGGCCCTGCATCCATCATGCTAAAGTGGTGGACTCCCTCTAGAACCTTCACCGTGATGCGACTCCTCCCCAGCAACGATGCCCAGCCGTCGGCGGAAAAGTCAGTCCGTTCGTTGAGCAGCCAGATCATCTCGCGTGGATCATCAGGTCGGATCTCGGGCCTGGGACCATCCGGATCACTGCAGACGCCGTCCTTTGCATACAGCATCAAGGTCTTGGGGGCCTCCCCTGAGCTCTTGGGCCACGGGACTGGCTCGTAGTCGTCGAGCATGCCGATAAAGGCGTCAAAGTGCGGGCGCAGCCACTTGGGCACGTTGCCCCCAGACCCAAAGATGCCGAGCTGCTGGAAAAAGTCGTACATGCGCGCCGGCGGGTTCTGCAGCCCGATTGGGTTCGGCGAATCGATGAGTATCAGGTTCTCGACCGCGTCCCCCGCGGCCACGAGCTGCCTGGCCGCCTCAAAGGCGCAGATGCCCCCCGCGCTCCATCCGCCGAGGTTGTACGGCCCCTTTGGCTGTCGGCGCCGGATTTCGGTCAAGTACTTGGCCGAGAGTTGGACAAGGGTGCATCCAGACCGGGCCATGTCCTGGGGAGTTGTGCGCCAGGGACAGTTGAGTCCGTAGACGGCCACCCTCGGGTCAATACGAGCGAGAGTAGCATATGACGACGCGGAACCCGAGCCGTCTGGGAACATGAAAACAGTCGAGGTGGCGGAGCTGACGGACCCCTGAAGCAGAATGGAAGTCGCGTGAGGTGCATCACGAACCACTGCATCGCTCGTTGATGGGCATGGCAGGGGCTCAGGGGCTGTAACTCGTGTTGGCTTTGCATCCAACCCTAGAGCTGTAGTAATGGCCTTCTCAACTTCCAAAAGTGTCTCGTTGTCTGCAAAAAGAGAAGATGGGAGTTCAACTTCAAATATCTCACTCAACCTGCCCATCGTTGTCAAGGCTAGGAGTGAGTCGACACCAATCTCATCAAGTCGAGTTGAAGGTGAGAGATCTTGCAACTTGATGCCGGTTTCCTCAGATATTGTGGAGCGGAGAATGTGGACATGGTCCAAAGCCTCGGGCTCTGAAGCTAGGGAAGTGTCTGGAGTTGATGTACCCGATTTCTCCTCATCGCTCACGTCGGTGACTGTCGATGATGGCGCAGCATCAGATCCATGCAGTTTCTGAAGATCTCGTACCGAGGGACATTCGGCAAAGATTGTGGAAGGGAGGTCTAGATCCAACTCATCGCGTATACGACCCGTGATCGTGAGAGACAAGAGGGAGTCAAGGCCGAGTTCCGCAAACTCTGTGTCGGGCTTGAGATCGCCGATGCCAACGCCGACCTCTTCTGAAATGATGCCTAGTATTCCCGACCAGACTCCACCAGAGGGGGGTGGGCTGGCTTGAGGAGGTATCGAGGCCGGGAAGAGCTTCTTTTCTACCAGCTTTGGAGTTGGAACAGCTTGTGCCGTACTCCTGGATGTTGCCACTGCCCTCTGACTTGGCTTGGACGTGGGCCTCAGGCCATCCAGAGCTCGACGTGGAACCCCCAAAAACTAAAACAGTTAGACATACCCCAGATGAGAGCCGATTCGACGTACCTGAATCTGCTGTATCACGGCAACAATATCATCTCCGTCAAAGATGTAAGTATCCCCAGCGTACAGCGTGCCCTCACGAAGCTGCATTCTGTTGTAACTGTGATATGTCTTTCCAGGCTGAAATCTAGAGATGCACTTGAAGCCATCCCATCCGTGGTTGATGAAGACTTCAGCCTTTGGATGAGGGCTGTCATTGCCGTTCATGATGAAGCCGGCAACTCCGCCAAGGCTGTCCATCCACTTTGGGTTAAAGTAGAAGCCCTGGTCGTCCACCTCAAACTTGACTGTCGAAACAGCCTCGAGATCTTCGCTGTTGAGGATCACTTCTCTCATGCCTTGGTAGTCTGGGTCGTATTCGACAATGTTAGCAAATAGCCTGTAGACGATGGCTCGCTTCATCCGATGCGCCTCGCCATGCTCCACAGACTTTCGGAGAGCTTCGATCCTGCTCTGAATAAGATATGCGTTTCTCTTCCACTCACTAATCCAGATCTTTGCAGGAGAGATGTTGACGGTGCAGGTGGCATGATCGGCCGTCTTGACCCCTTGGTTGTTGACGCTGTATATGGAAAACTTGATTGAGCTGGTAGACCAAGTTGCTACTGCTGATACCCTGAACAATTGGGAGCTGAGATCTGGGTTGAGGACCAGAGACTTTTGTATCTGCATTCTAGTGACATCCAGCCCTGTGTTTTCGGCGGACAGGGATCGCTTCTCCATCATGTAGCTGGTGAGTTGCATCGCAATATCACCCCAGAGTGACTAGTACCTCGTTAGTATAAGGAATTCGACAGATGTAGCGAATGGTTGACTTACAGAAGGACATAGTTGTGCACCATTCACCCGATGCCCCGTAAAGACGGACACGAGTTTCGGGTTATGAACATCCGACTCGACCAGAATCGACGAGGATTCGCTGCCGTGTTCTTCCTCGATGACTCTCTGGAGAGAAGGGGAGATGTATTTGATAGGCTTTGGGGCATCCGAGATCATGGTTGCAGGTTGTGTACCCTCACCCTTGGTGAGACAAAAGTCGTTCCGATACATGATCCAATAGTTCTTGAGATCCCAACTGTACCTTGGTAGCTCTAGCACGCGATTGAACTTTTCGAAACCTCGATGGTACTCATTCCAGTCAATGCCAATTCCACTGAGATGGAGCTGTTCAAGCGTCGTACTCAAGATCTTCCAGGTGTCTGTGTCTTTTCGGAGTGTTGATGCAGTATTGGAGTTGCTGCCCAGGGTTCCTTTGACCATGCCGGAACACGCTGGATGGGGGCCAATCTCTAACCAGATAGTCTTGTCGCTGCATAGGCCACTGTTTGTGGTTGCTTCCAATGCGGCCTGGAAGTTGACTGTGTGACGGCATGCCTTGGCGAGGTACGCACCATTCAAAACACCCTCCTCAGAGATGACCTCTGCTTGTAGGGGAGAGACGTATGGAATTGAAGGGGCGTAGAACCTGACTGCCTGGGCTTTGGACTCAAACTCTTCCAAGATGGGCTCGACTTGCGCTGAGTGGAAAGCGAAGGGTACGTCAAGTTGTGTAGTAGTCAGCCCATTGGTCTTGAATACCTGGGTCAACTGACTGATCTCTTCAACCTCGGCGCTCACAACCACTCCAGTCGGTTGATTCAGGCACGCAATTTCAGCCTTGAAGTCTTCAATCAAAGGTCTGATGACATCCGCAGATGCCTTGACAGCCAGCATCGAATGGGTGCCAGGCTTGCAATGCCGTGTGAGTAACCTCGCCCGTGTACCCACCAGGAAGATGGTGTCACTGGCGGATAAGACATTGGCTGCGAATAGAGCGGCATATTCGCCCAGACTGTGTCCAATAACGAGGCTCGGCTTCACACCCCAAGACATCCACAGTCTTGCGAGGGCCATCTGGAGGCAGGTGATGGCGAGCTGAGAGACAATCGGATCAGGCGACTCGGTGGCTTGCGAGCCGTGGACGACATCAAGGAAACTGGGGAAGCCTTGTCGAATGGCTATCTTCTCGAACCGTGCCATGTCTTCTCGGAAGGAGGACACGTGAAGGTAGAGCTCTCTCCCTAGCCCGAAGTAAAACGACCCTTGTCCAGTAAACATGAATGCCACATTGGGAACCCTGGCGGCTGGTGGGATTGGCTTTGGTTCTAGATTATCAAGTTTCGACCTTAAAGACTGAGCGATCGAGGTCACGTCGGAGCCAATGGCAGTAACGCGATACCCATGATGCACCCGCCTCGCAGTAGTTGTGTATGCAAGACTCGAGATCGAGACATCCCTCGACGTCTCAAGATGAGCAATGAGCGCCTCAATGTTTCCCCTGAGAGACTTGGCCGTCTTTGAAGAAACAGCCACAAGGTGAAAGGTTCGGGGGTCGGCCTGCAGGTCTCTTGGCAGAGGTGCGTCCTCGAGTAGCACAGCCGTGTTACCACCGGCTGCACTGAAGTTGTTCAAGAACGCTAGTCTCTTCCCGCACGGGGTGTCGTCCCTAAACCATGGGGTAGGTCCAGAAGCGATGTTGACGTTGCGGTCCTTGAGATCTAGGGGGTAGTTGTGGTTGATCTTGGTCTTGATGCCGCAGTGAGGAGGGATCTCGTTGTACTTCATCATCATGAGCACCTTGATGAGAGATGAGACTCCAGAGGCAGATTCAGCGTGTCCGATGTTTGCCTTTGCTGAGCCCAGATATAGGGGGTGACGCGGCATGCGTTGATGCCCGGGAACAAAGACGGAGAGCACCGAGTTCATTTCTGTGGCATCTCCAGCCTGGGTGCCTGTACCGTGCATTTCGACGTAGCTCACATC
Source organism: Fusarium neocosmosporiellum (assembly GCA_006518225.1). Classification (NCBI taxonomy): domain Eukaryota; kingdom Fungi; phylum Ascomycota; class Sordariomycetes; order Hypocreales; family Nectriaceae; genus Fusarium; species Fusarium neocosmosporiellum. The sequence continues at coordinate 24,770 of SSHR01000379.1, read as the reverse complement.
GAGAGGGTTCACTCCAGCATGACGGATAATGCGTTTGAAGACGGAGGTCTGGTCACCTTCATGAGGGCGGGTGATGCTGTCTGTCTGGCCACAGTGGTTGGTGGTTGCGCCTGAGATGATGCCGAAGATGGGGTCATTGTCCATTTCAGCGTCTTCGAGCCGCTTGAGAATGACAGAGCCGACGGCATCTGCTCGACAGTAACCGCTGGCTTCGTCGTCAAAGGCGTTACAGTTGCCTCCAAGATATCAGTACAAGTACTTCATAGCAACTTGGTGGCTCAACTTACCCGTTGTCGACAGGAAATGTCCTCGGTCAAGTCCCACAAAGTTGTCGGGGTTGGTGAGGACATTAGTACCTCCCGCAACTGCAGTGTCACACTCTCCCCTCCAGAGGTACGCACAAGCTGTCTGGATAGCAGCGAAGCTGGACGAGCAGGCAGTATCCATGCTGAGACTTGGACCCGAGAACCTGAAGAAGTAACTGATGCGTCCCGGAACAAAGGCGCGGTTGCCTCCGGGGATGAAGTAGGTATCGACGTCTTGTCCGCTGTTGACTTCTCTCCAGTCGTCGCTTGTTGTTCCAAAGAAGCACCCGATACGGTCTTGCTGCGTAGACGGCGTCCTGTTGGGGACCATGCCGGCCATTTCCATTGCCTCGTAGACCGTCGTGATGGCCAATCGCTGCGCCGGGTCCGTATTCTCGGCTTCGCGGGGCGAGATGTTGAAGAATCGCGCATCGAAGAGTCCTGGTTCCTCGATCCAGCATCCGTACTTGACACGGCTGGTGTTCTTGGTCTTTCCGGTTGGGTCGTAGTGTGTTCTCCAATTGAATCGATCCTCTGGAACCTCGCGGTGGACATCCTTGCCAGCTCTCAGCAGATCCCAGAATGCTTCGTTGGAAGCAGAGTCAGGGAAGCGTCCGGAGTAACCAATTATGGCGATCTTGGAGTCTGAAAAGTGACCATGAGCTGAGTGTGACTTGACAACTTCAGGAACCTGCTCAACCTCGACGTTGAGATTGGCGCGGTTGAGAGCCGCGGAGAGAAGTTGAGAGGCGTTGCTGGAAAAGGGAAGGATACTGCAGCTTTCGAAACCAATCTTCTGAAGACTTCCTATTGTCCCTTGTAGGATTGAGTTCCACTTCACCTGGTTGATGAGAGTGTCCCTGATCACGGCCGCGATTGTGCTCTTGTAACCGTCTGTTGCGGCCAAGTCTCCGGTGAAAGCCGAAACAAGTGGGAGATATGAGAGGTTAGTACAAGACGCATCCTTGGCAATCCCTTCGACAGCAGATTCATCGAAAAGATGTGGGGCATGGTATGGCGAGTGAATGCCAAGTTCGTGCGATTTGAGTTGCTGACTTGTGATGAACCCCTGAAGTACTCTAGGCGGACCGCTCAAGGTGATGTTGTTGGGAGTTGTAGCACTGATATAAGGTCTCCATAGATCATGGAGCATCTCTCAATGTCAGTTAAGAATTCAGTAACCAGGCACTCAAGAGACTTACTTCTGATGCCCCCCATCGATCTAGCCTCCCCTGAATCTCCTTCTCCTCTCCTGGAACGATAACTGACCAACTCCTCCCATGCTCTTCGTTGTTGCCAACTGTGTCGTTCTTGATGCTGAATGAATGAAGCGCTGTTCTAAATGCAAAAATGATGGTTTCGCTGGCCACATTGACCAGCTCCGAGAGAGAAGGCGACGCGCTGATGGCTGCCGCAGAGAATGCCCCAGCACAGATGCCAAGGCAATAGGCCTCATCAGGCGAAGGATAATGACGCCCATTGCGACCGTAGTAGCTGTACTTGTGAGCTATCAAGTCCATGGCATTGTGCCAGTCACTCACTTTATGAACTGCCCTATCTGACAGACTGGGAGAAGGCAGAACCTCAGGACTGGCGTGCCTTCTGTTTCACCAAGCTTCGAAACCAAGTCGATGAGGGTGGTGAAGCGAGGAAATAGGCTTTGCTGCTGTGCAGTCAAAAGCCCAATCTCATCTCTGATCTTGGCTCCGGCTTGTTCAAAAAAGGAGGTAAGCAAGGGGTTGTCGTGAACGTGCAGGAGTGCTTGGAGCTGCCCCTCGAAAGGGACAGATAGATCTCCAAACAGGAGTATTTTGCAGTTTTTCATGTTTAAACTCTGCTGTCGAATGTTGAATGATGAGTTCTCAAGCATTCAAGCGCCCGATACCTGTACTATATGGTTCTCTGCCTCTGAGTTCTTGGCCTCACCTCGATCAAGCCAGCCGCCACCACTCAACCGTCGGCTCGCGAAAGGGCCTCAGCTCTGGCTAGATGCATCGAATCTCACTGAGAATGAGCGTCACATGGCCTCCGGGACGACAAGGCAGCACTATGCACTCAGCTCGAGATGTAAGCGCCATAGTGGTTTGTGTATTGACATCTCGGAAGCGTTGGGAGGCGCGGTCCTCGGCGTCCGACTCGCCCCCCGGACATGACGATGATGAAGATGCAACTGTTATCGAAGGTGGACTGAAATGAAGTGAGCACGTGCTAGCGTTGGCTGTTCCAAGAAAAGCGATAAAAGCCATCATCTGCACGCGTCTTTATCCGGACACATCGCCGCTCGAGTTGTTGGCGAAGGCGTCACTGTACCAAGACGCAGTTTGCTCCTCTCGCAAGACAACATGTCACCCAAGACTCAGCAGCTCTTCTCGGTAACCATCTTTGGTTATCGAAAGCCTGGGATGGATGAGGATGCCTATCATGAGTACGTCAGTCAGACGCACGCGGGGCATCTGAACGAGCTACTCATCAAGAACAAGATTGTATCATACCACATGGTAAGTGAACCACAATGAGTATGACGAACTGTATCAACAGGCATAACTAATGCTATCTAGCAACACAACTCGACCAAGGGGCGAGCACTCATCGACCGCATCCTCCCTAGCCTCCCCTCGGAAAAGGTCGACGATGCCGACTGCATCGTGCAAATCGTATTCCGGGACATTGAAGACTACGTGAGAGTAAAACAAGAGGAAAAGTTCAAGACTGTGGTTGACCCTGATCATGCCGTCTTTTCTGACCCCTCGAGGACCAAGTTTGTGACTGGATGGTTCGAGTTTCACATTACGGATGGGGAACTGGTTTAAGTCTCTATGAATAGGCATTAGATAGCATTAGATGCGCCATGATATAGCGCCATGATATAGCGCCATGAATGGCACAGATGCTTCACAACTGAACCGCATGAGGCCTCGTCTTGTTCCCATCTCCTATATCTCATCTCTCAATGACATGTCCATCTCCTGTGAAGTCCCCGACTTGCAACCACCTGTGCCACAACCGCAACAGCCACAACAAACGTGCCTGAGGCTTCTGTATTGCAGTGTTACATGCATATTGACAATGATCCTTTTCATTGGTGAGTTGTCCCGGTTTATCCTCTGCTCTCGGCTTAATCAGGAAGTTGACATGACAATGTCAGCTTGGCCACCCCGCCAGTTAACGGCCCAGCTATCATGATTCTCGCAGGACGAGATAAGAGCCTCACGCCATGTGCCATGTTACTAGTCTTATCTTCCCTCATTAGGACCTGTCATATTCCTCCGTCTCGCCTTGGAAGTCGTTGTTAGAGCTGATGGTTTCAGTAGTATGTGGCTTGACGGTTTGACAGCATAGGAGAAGTCTATTTTTAAATGGATCATGTTTCAAAGCATTGTTTTATAGACAATCTTATTTTTGAATCTATTATCTTGTCAACTGCAATTCTGGTCTCCAATACATCCCGCTCTGCAGCTTTACTTCCTTGGTATTGAACGCAATATCTCCGGAGCCTATAGCTATGCCCGGCTGACCCGGTAGATTCGGCTCTCGTATGCCGCTGCCGGCGTATGACAATGCATGAAAGAGAGAATCAACGACGTTGGCGAGATGACGAGCTCAGGCTCAGCTGCATAAGCACGTGGCATCAAGGGCAAAAAGTCTGTCGTATATGCACATGGCGTGATTCTCGCAGAGCCCATCTCATCCTTGGGTGCGCGAATATGGCCCAAGGATGGTGTGCCGAGCCATCGAGTCGAAATAGAGTTCTCCAATCGGGAAAGTACCAGAAACGGGAGTCATCGAGCGGTTGGCTAGGCCGGTATAGGCAGGGAAATACACAGACTCTGAGTAAGGGTATTGGTAGATCATATCCGGAGGAACCGAGGTTGTGCTTGATTATGTTGCATCCCGGTGGTGACAGCTGAAACGGGACGGCTTATGCATCACAGATGACGCCCTCTCTGGTATGAGACGGGTAGATCTGAGGCTATACTGACATCTACTGGTGAGAGACATCTCGGCATCCGACTAGAACAAACTCTCCACCAATGCGAGAATCTCCTTGCTTGGTTCCCCTCCAGATGCTCTCCTGGCGATAACGGCAACCTGGTCACGGCCAACTCCACGTGCTGAGAGGGACGGCTGCTCGAGTCCCAGCTCTCTCACCAGGGCCTCCACACGCTGTGCCACATCGATAGATTCACCGCGAGCGTCTCCTCCTCGGCGATTTCCTCCCAGGACTGGAAGCAGACGGGCGATCTGCTGGGCGGCCGCCTCGTCCGTCTCTGCCTTGTGGCGGAGGACCGGACCCAACGTCAGACAGCTGGTTTCACCGTCTGGGACTCGTTGGTCAGCAGAGTTTCTTTGGTCTTGGGCTTATTGTTACTGTTTTGGCAGTTGTGCGGGGTTACATCATCCCGACATTGTGCCTCTGTCATACCACGCCGTCTGCAGATCCGATTGGACGTGTCTCAAGGGTGTCTCAGGAGAGGAGGGTTCAGCCTTGTTCGCCCGTCTCTCCAAGGGGATCAAGGTAAGACGGGATGTGTAATAATAGTATGAGATGGAAGACTTACGAGGGATTCCATAGGGACTTCCAAGGGCGTGGCCTAGAGCGTGAGAGAGGCCCATGCCGCCTCTAAAGTTGGAACCACGAAGGCCGGAACTGGCAAAAGCAGCGAGCTGTAGCTTGGTAGTGATGTCGTCGGCAGTATCAGAGCCATGAATCTCATCTGCCGCTGGGAGGCACTCGACTAGAACACCCAGAGCCCACTGAGCTAGGGCCTTCCACGGCACCTCGGAGGCGTTTGGATGATACATAGTCTCGACTGCGTGATCTACCGCCCGCATGCCCGTCGAGAGCCAGAGGCGCTTGGGGGTGTGCTGAGCAAACGAGGCGTCGTAGAAGATGGCGCTTACACCCATAGAAGGGTGCATGAAGCCAAGCTTGGTGCCGTCAGAGCGTGTGAAACCTCCCCCGGCTGTGCACTCGGCGGCGCTGAGCGTCGTGGGGATGGCGACGTGCGTGAGGGTCCTCCCCGTGGATTCGTGTATGCGGAAGCAGACCATCTTGGCCGAGTCAATGGGCGAGCCGCCTCCAACGGACATCACCGTGTCGATCAGCTCGTCCTCGTTGACCAGCCGGGTAGCCTCGTCCACTCCCTCGGCCTGGCCGTGCTGCTTGATGTCCGAGTAGGTCCCGGCGTGGAGCTCACCGAGAAGCTCCTCAAGATTGCGGATCGCGGGTGACTTGGTGGCCACGGAGCTGCCAGTGACTATGAAGACCTTGGAGGTAGGGCACGGGATCACGCTCAAGAGGTGTCTCTCGACGCACCCGGAGCCGTAGTACAGGTGCTTGAGATGGTCCTGGGGCCTCCATAGGCCAGAGAGGGGAGAATCAGTGCATTCGATAGCCATCGGGGCGATGTTTGCGAGTGTAAAATGCTAGTGATGTTTCTCGAGAAGAAAGATTCCAGTCTATCACGAGGTATTTCTAGCCCTGAACCTCTGGACACGTCCTCTGCGGATACACCTGCAGAACGGTATCTCCATGTCGCAGGGGGCTTCAGCCCGTACGGAACGGAACGATTGGAGTCCCACTGATAATGATTCACTGTACCACCATGAGCCCATAGACTAAGCTCACCTGGTACATAACAGTTCCCGTATGCGTGGAGGGGAATCTGACGGCTTCGGTCAGCGATCGGCCAAGCCACTTTGGAGCATTTCGAGACCTTGGAGAGAAGAACCCTCTCGGCGCGTTTTTGGAAGCCTGGAGGACGCTTTCTACCTCTTCCATCTCTCTTGTTGCAAGGTAGAGTCTCACGTAATGGCGCCCATCGTGATACCGTATCCGTGGTGTCTGTGACGAACTGGTCTCCTCCTCGATCAGGCTAACCTACTATATACCTCAGATCTCTTGGAAGCCTCCACCACCTTTTATGGGCCTCTCCTCTGAGATCTGCTGCAAGGATGTGGAGTACCCAGACTAAAGAGGTTTGTTCATCCATCTCTACCTCGTTCGATAGCCGAATCCTGACTCTAGACGATGGAGCAACCGCAAATGTGGTCGACTCACGATCTAGCATGCGCTCACTGTCGAGCTCGCAAGATCCGCTGCGGAAGAGAGCGTCCCCAATGCGAGAGCTGCAAACGAGATGGCGTCGAGTGTCGGTACTCGTCCCCTGGAAAGCGTATCAACCACGTCAAGCTCCTGTGAGTTCGCCCGGCCTGTCCTATCTTAGAAGAAGCACAAGAGGCTCAAACCTCCATGTCTCAGGTGCCAGAACTTCGAGGCGCTCGAGGACCAGCTGAGCAGCATCCAGAGCGACCTCTCAACCTTGACGTCGCTTGTCAGGAGCGGCAACGGAGCCAAGTCACTGCCCACGCCGGGGGAAGACTGGCTCCCCGAAGACACGGCGAGATCGGATGAGACAGCGGCTGCTCCCCGCAAGGACCGTAACATAGCACGGGACGTGTCACAGTCTGTGGACCGATACCACGGGCCGTCTTCCCTCTACACGCTCTGCAAGGAGTTCCACGACGACCCCGTCTTTGGGACGTCGGACCATGATGCGGATGACGGTGTTGCTACGCGCGTCATGCTGCAGCAGATGCTTGCCGAGGCCAGAAAGGAGCAGCAGCCTGATATAACGTCGGAGCATAGTGGCATCTGTCTCCCTCCGCGACAGTTTCTCAACATTGTCGTTGGGCAATTCTTCAAGAGCGCCGACTACGCAACCGACATCTTTACGAGACCCAACTTTCAGGCCAATCTCGACCGCATCTACTCGCAGCCTCCAAGGCCTTCAGATGAGGGGTGGGCTGTATGCTTCAACGTCATTGTTCTTCTAGCAATTGGAAAGGATCAGACAAGTCACTGCAACAGTCCTTTTATCCAGCCCTTTCTGCAAACGCTGGGTATGGCTGTGAATAACCCACGCGTGTTCTTGACCCCGAGACTTGTCAATGTCCAAGCACTTGCTTTATTGGTATGTTGATTACGCTTTTAAACATCATTGGATTATTGTTAATATGCCATTGCAGAGCTACGTGACGGAACAATACAGCACCACCGCCCTCGCAGAACTCATTTTTGCCCAGGCCTGTCATCTGGCTCGAACTATGGGCCTTCACCAAGCCCGCGCTTCTCTCCATGACTGCCCCCCTGAAGGGATTATTGAAAGACAGAAGGTCTTCAGGTCCCTCTACATTCGAGACAAAAACGCTGTAGTATGCCGAGGAGCGACGTCCTGCCTGCTGGGTTACGACTCCAGCATTACTCGATCATCGGAGGGTGACGAGGCCAGATATTCGCCCAGGATTGACCTCGCAAGGATTCAAGACGACGTTTACCGGAATCTCCATGCTGCTGAATCGCCCGACTTGCCTTCCTCGAAACAGACTCAACTCCTTTTACAGCTGGAGCAGAAACTGGAGCAATGGGACTCGGCACATCGAGTCACCAAGATACCGCCGACATCCATCGACTCGGCCACGTTGATGCTTTCTTTCTTTGCAACCCGGCTCTGCATTCTACGAGCCAGTGAGGACACCAAATACTCGCATCAGTCGCTGAGAGATGCGAGGGCCTGCTGCCTCCTCTTCCTCCTGGCAACAACGGCACAGCCGGATCCTCGCGTGGCGGAAGCTCTGGATCGACTTCTTGGACATGCTCGATCATGCAGTCCAATAAACTTTGCCAGCACGGATAACACAAGAGAAAACCTCTCTCAGAAGAGTGCTTCTACGCCTGACGAGGGCGAGATCCTGGCTTCGGTCCTACCAAGGCTGGCCGCAAACTTCCCCCTGGCAGCCGTGTTCATAATCGCCCGGAACATTATGCAGCCAATAGCATCTTCCAATGACGCCTTTGGTCAGCCTGAAGAGGAAATTCTGCTCTTGGAGGCTCTGCGTGACAGATACGGTTCGGCAGCCGACCAAGAGCACGTCGAGAATCTTCCGTTGAAGCTGAGTCGAGCCCTAGACTTTCTTCTCCGCATCGTACGACAAAAGATGTTTCCCGAGGCCACAAGCACGCCATCGATGGTCCTCAACGAGCTGTCCAGCCTCCAATCGACAGCATCCTCGTCGTCTCAGCGAGGGAGTATCGGTGGCTCACTCAAGGACACTCCTCCAGATACCGAGGTGCAGTCTACGGCTGAGTCTGTGAGCGAAGCAGTCTCCTCCACGTCGATGCTTCTCCCGTTTATGCAGCCACTCGAGTCTCCCAACGGATGTTCGCCATGGCTTGGGAATGCAAGCCACGGGACCATGACTCTCTCTCCATGGCCAACGTCATACAAGCAGCATCCCGAGGTGGGAGTTCATGTGGGCAAGAGGCAAAGACTTTCCAATCAGGCAGAGCTATTTGATATAACAACAGGGTTTACGGATCATCATGTTGCTCGCGCTGAGGAGGACCCTCTCTTTACTTTTGACTTTCTCGCGGCAGCAAACGACATTCCCGTTTTTGAGGTTGATGAATAACTGAATTTCCTCTTTTAGTGTGTTTTTTGGGAGTTGAGATTTTAGGGTTAAGGAGCTGGGGCGTCTTCACTCTTTTCTATCTTCAGTCTAGATATATCCGCCAGAGATACATTGGCGATAACCACTTCAACACACAAGCAACAGCAGAGTTTAAAAAACAAGATGACTCTCTACCCTTCACTCTTTGTCCTTTTCTTCCTTCTTCGCAGCCGCTACCTCCTCCAGATGCTTGACCTCTTCTTCACTAAGCGGAATGGTTGCAAAGCGACGTAGAGCAGCAATGTTGGCCTCGGGGGTGAGTTCTTTACCACTACCAATAAGAGCCTCGAGATGCTCAAAGTAGCGTATAAAGAAACCCGGGGTGGCTGTATTGATAAAGACAGCCTCCTCGTCAAAGGGGTTGCTGAACTTGTGCGGCAGACGAATTGGAATCGTCAGCATCTCTCCAGCCTTGCAGTCGACGTCGGGGCGTCCCGGTGAGTGGAAGCGGACGGTACCCTTCTGCAGTGCAGCCCTGGTCAGTTTATCCCATGAAGAGCGTGGGGGTTCAAGGGCTTGCCTTGACGTAGAAGCCCTCGTCATGCATCTCGTGAAAGTGAAAGACGGGACCGTCAGACTTGGGGGGGAGAAGGCTCTCGATGACGGCTAGTCGATACTGCGTGTTGGATCCATCTTCAATAGGACGCCACAGATCTATTATTCACTTAGAACATTCTGCCATAATTCAAGTCAACTGCCAAGTTGGGCCACTTACACTGCCCAAGCCGTCGCCAAGGCACTTGCTCTGGCTTGAAGTGGTTGATCCGGAGCGTCTCCGCGTAGGCCTCAGTAGCCGAGTCCATGACGAAGCAGTAAGTCCCCTTGAACTCAACTGTTGGTTGGACGGAGAAGCGGGGCTCTAGTGCAGCAAGGGGCAGGGGGGTGTTCGCTGTGTGAAGCCGGAGTTAGAAGTTAAGGATTTCCTCTTTGGGATGAGTTGGCGATGGCTTCGACTTTGCGAGTTATGCGGATCCTTCGTTATTTTATAACATTTCTTAACGCCGATAATTCCGCTGCTCTAACTCTATAGACGACGGAAACCTACAGACTCTGTAACCGGCTTCCGACGATGTCTTCATCTGGCTCCCGAGTAAAGCTCATGGTGAAGTCGAAAGACGGTTGCGTAAGCTCATGACGACGACGGACAGAGTCTTGAAGTAACAAAGCCTTCTGAAAACATTCAGGTCGGCTCCCGTACAACTTGCAATAATGCTTTGATAGCGGCAATCTAATGCAGCCGCAGCTCCAAGACATAAAACGGGCTTGGCTCTTCAGCGACGTTTTGGGCATGCACTAAGTCCGCCCACGGAGCACGAGGCGCGAGGGTGCTCTTGTATGATGCTGTGCACTCTCGTTCCTGGTTCGGACTGTCTCGGGGTTTATCATTTCTTCCGTTCGATCTGGTCCTAGTGGCAGTGAATAAGAGATGAGACGAGTGAATCCGCTTCTGCCCTCTGCGCAATTACTCCTACGCAATCATCTCACCTCTTCAACTCCTACATCTTTCTCGAGACTATCGACTCTACAGCTTCTACGCACTTCATCTTCAAACATGTCCGACACGATGCTCCAGTACCAGGCCGTCAAGCAAGGCGGGCCCTTTGCTCTCGCCACGGTTCCCAAACCCAAGCCCGAACCGACCGATGTCTGCATTCGTATCAAGGCCGTGGCACTCAACCCCCTGGACTACAAGATGTTGACGCGCGGAGAGATGGTCAGATCTTGGCCTGCAGTCTTTGGTCTCGACGGCGCCGGCATCGTCGAGGAAGTTGGTGACGAGGTCACCGACTTCAAGCCGGGCCAAGAGGTCTTTGCCCTCTGCGGCATCGGCGGCAAGACAGCTGGCTTCCAAGAAGTCGTAACCGTGCCTCAGCATTTCGTATCCAAGAAACCTGCATCGCTCACTTTTGAGCAGGTTGTCTCTCTGCCGTGAGTATACGCCTACGCCCTCTTTGCCCCTGAAAACACGACAGGACCGTTGACTCAGGCTGTGATCTAGCATCTGTTATCTAACCGCCGCGGCCGCCATTCTCGTCGGCCTCCATGTGCCAATTCCTCATATCTCCTCAACGGGACCAGACGAACCCACCTCCCCACCCGGAAGCGTCCTTGTTCTTGGCGGCGGCTCGGCCGTTGGAGGAGCTGCCATTCAGATGCTCCGGTTCGCCCTCCCCCACGCAACCATTCTGACCACGGCATCTCTCGAGCATTCGGAACGCCTCAAGTCTCTAGGCGCCACCAATGCCATTGACAGAAGCTCATCCTCGCTCATTTCCGACGTCAAGGGAGCAGTTCCAGGGGGCGTGGACGCAATCCTCGATTGTGTCACAGCCGCTGCAGAGGACCCCGGCCTCTTTGAGACACTGAATAGCAATGGCCCTTGCCTATACTCACAAGTTTTCACGGGAGTCAAGGTTTCCGCACCCGAAGGCGTCACTCAAACCGTAGTTTTCGGGCGCAACGTTTTTGAGGCTCCCGGTGGAAAGGGGGCAATGGTAGGTCTCGGCAAGCTTTTGGAGGAGGGAACTTACAAACTCCCTGTCCCCATCAAGGTCATTGGCAAGGGGTGGGATGCAGTTGGTGCCGGATTGCTTGAGTTTGAGGCCCGCAGGAGCGGAGAGAAGCTCGTTGTGAGCCTGTGAGGCATTACGCTCAGTCTTTGTTGACGATTCCACTTCCCCTCTCACAAGCCGAAGGGAATGTTGGCCACATTATCAGAGAACACAGCTATCAACGCATAACTATGCTGAAACCCAAGGGAGGTTAAGCCATCAACGATCCAGACACAAGCTATGTGATGTCAGCCCCCCAGATAGGTAGACTCTAGACATGATACACACGATGCATAAACACAAATCTCGGCTGCTTGTTATCCAAAAAGTGGTGAGTGAGTGCTTCATCATCTCAAAAGCTTCCTTATCTTTGTTCCATCTATCTCTTCCAAATGAGTAATAACACTCTTCGGGAGATTCTGTTGGATCTAGGGGCGTGTCCAGGGTGGGAGATGTTGGGACGTCATCGTAGCCACAGCACAAGCCGAAAGCATTAGCTACGGATGTCTTGGACGCAGAGTAACACATCAAATGCCAGCTCTGCCATTTAGGTATGAATTAACACAGATTTTCACAAATAACTGTAACTGGGTATCTGCCAGCTCTGCTCATACCCAAGGAAAGATAGATTCAAAGACGTCACGACTTACAACCCCTGAATCGCATGTTTGGTTCCCTGTGCAAAGATACGCTGCCGAAACGGCATTTCAACTCGGCGTCCGTTGCGGAATCCTCGAACGCTCACGACGTACATGCATATCTAGATAAACTAGCCCCTAGCTGCATCACCTGTACCACACTCTCGGGTCTGGATATCTCGTATTCCGTCCTCCATAGAACATCAGATAAGGCATGCTTTGGATAGCACCCGGGTTCTGCAACCCGCACCTTCTTGAGGCAACCCACTGCTAGCAGACGTCGTGAATCGTATAATACCTTGGTATTGAAGCAGTACGCCATCATCTGACAAACCAAGTTTCACAGGCAAATCATTCCCATTCTTGTCTTCGTTCTCCCCTAGCTGCTTATCATGGTCGTTATCCTCCCCCGCTTCCACCTCATTGAGATTGAGGATTACTCGTGGTGCCCAATCTGGCTCCGCGAGTACGCTCATCGCTCGCTGGCCGCCGTTTGGAGCACCGTTGGGTTCAACAGGACCACCACCACGGCTGCACAGGTGTGCGATGTCATCACTGCCAACCTCCCTGGGCATCCAAGCGAGTATCACTTTGTGGATGCTTGTGCCGGGGCAGGGGGTCCGACACCAATCTTTGAGAAGGTCCTCAATGAGCGCATGCTCTCTGAGGGGAAGCCTCCCATTGAGTTCCTGCTCACGGATCTGTTCCCGGATCTAGACGCTTGGAAGGCCATCGTCGCCAAGAGTGACCACATATCGTATGTAGAGAAGCCGGTCGATGCCACCAAGGCGTCGAGATACGCTGCTCGTGACAAGAAGGAGCTTCGTATCTTCAACATGTGCTTCCATCACTTTGACGATGCTGGTGCTCGCAAGGTGCTTCGAAGCTGCATTGAGGAATCCGACGCGTTCATGTAAGTGTATTAACAGTTGTCTATTCCGCCAGTGCTAACAAGTGCAGGATCTTTGAGATTACTCACCGAACACCTTCATCGCTCATCAACACCACATTCGTCATCCTGTCCCCCTTTGTGACCACTCTACTCTGGTGGTGGTGGTCCCCAATGCACCTTTTCTTCACCTACATCATCCCCGTCGTCCCTCTGTTTTTTGTCATCAACGGCTACGTCTCATGCTTACGAGGTCGTACTCCTAACGAGCTGTTTACGCTTATGAGAGAAGAGGGCATAGATACCACGGGCTGGAGGTTCACTGACGGCGAGACACGTGTTCTTCCGCCATTTGGGACTATTTATCACTTTATTGGAATCAAGGAGTGAGGGAGGACTAGATACTGCATTGTAGACTGAGTTGTAGTAGGACAGGAGAAGAGGTCGGCTGGAGGGTAGAAAGACGACACAAGGGGGAGTTGGAGTGAGCTTCAATAGACCAGCAGAAACGAAAGGTCCTAGATAGTAGAGATACTTGAAAACCAGATAAGCCGCTTTAAATTGTCAGTATAGAGTCTCTCTAAGTGCCGTCTACCCTAAAAGTAGCTGCTTTCAGAAGAGATCGAGATCCGATATGTCAATATGGCTTCAATAAGAGTCCAGGGCGTCTCTCATGACAGATCATCCTTCTTTATCATGATGGCAACTGATCAATAACATAAACTAGACAAACTATAACTCAATCTTGACAGACAAAAGATCTTGTAAGGGGTCAAGCAACCCATCCATCTTTGACAACGTGTAGCCCGCACTCAATTTTCCCTGGGGGAGAGCTTAACCAACAAGGGCGGCTTTGTCCAGAACCCATAAATCTTCTGCCCGCCCATCCACTTTTCACACTCTGGCAAGAGCTCCATGTCAAACCTCCACAGCATCCTCGCAAGGATCAACCTCAGCTCTGCCTTGGCCAAGTTCTTGCCGAGACAGTTCCGGGGCCCGACGGAGAAGGGTTGAAAAACGGCCCTGCAGTCTCCTTGCTCGTTTAGCCATCGCTCTGGTAGAAACTCTGAAGGCTGGACAAAGTTCTTTTCAGAGTGATAAGCAGCGAGCTGGTTGACGCCGACAACGGTGCCTTCGGGTACAAAGAGGCCGTCGATGGCCTCTCCGCCAGGAGGGACAACCCTCGGGAGCGTGGCTGCGACTGGTGGGAATAGTCGCATAGACTCTTGAATGACTGCACCCAGTAGTGGTACTCTGTCATTCGAAAGCGCCCAAGTGGTGATATCTTCCTCTGATTCGAACTCTTGCCTGATACAGCCCTGAAGCTGTTGATAGACACGTCGATGCGTCAACAAGAGATATGTGGTGCCTGCCAAGGCCGTGGCAGTGCCATCTGACCCAGCTATCGCGATGCTAAAAGCATTGACCACCATCTCATCAGGTGTCAAGCCTTTACCCTGATCCTCGGCGGCCAGCACATGGTGCCAAAAGTCCTTGCGATCATCGGTCGGGCCTCGAGCAATTCGAGCTTCTACCATCTCCTTTGCGCGCATCGCGTTGGCAAATCGGGAATTTTCAGAGCCTCGCAGGAAGAAAAAGTATCTCAGAGAGCCGAAGCCATAGTATTGGGCCATCTGGCTCATGATCAACTCTCTGGATACGCCCTTGATGCATGCGACAAAGGGGTGAGGCTCTCCGGTGTCGATGCAGGAAAAGTCTTGGCCAAAGGCAAGAGATCCGATAAGATCAAAAGCTGTAGAACCATCAGCATCTGATGAAGCTCCGGGAGTTCACTTCTCTTACTCGTCAGAGGAAACCATTTCGCCAAATCCAAGGGGCCATCCGAGCAACGTGCTTGCAGCTGATCGAGCAACTTGGTGCAATATTGTACAAGAATGTCTTCTTGGTCACGAAGGGCCTTTTCAGAAAATGCGTGCGAGAGGAGACGCCGGTGTCTAGAATGTGTCACACGATCCGCCGTCACGATGTCTTGCTCGTCAGTACCAGAACTACCTACCATTGTCAAGGAACAGACTCACTGGGTACTCCGGTCGGCGTGACAAGGGAAAATATTGGGTCTTTTGTCATCTCAACAGTTCGATGACCGTATATTGTCTTCCAAGCCGTGTCGGAAGTATACGATACCTCTTCCGGTGCCACTCGAACTGTTGGGCCATATTGACGGTGAAGTTCCACCAGTCGGTGGTTCAGCTTCCCTTGGTATTGATTCCAGCACCAGGGGATTCTCGTCGCTGCCCAGAGCTTGGGGCCCGGATGATGTCTCAGAGGGTGTAAGAAGACGTTGTAGATGCTTTTCAGCAAGGCCTGATAATCGTCAGCTGGGACTTAATGTGCCAACAATTAACAACTCACAAGCAAAGGCAGGACCGCCAACAGCCACAATCCTATAGTCAACATGCTGATAGGACTCAATCATAGAGTGAATTCTGTGTCATTCAAAGAGCCGTCCTGCTTAGGAAGTCTCTAGTAAATGGGCTCTGGGCCGATCCGTATGCTGACCATGGCGGATGTGACCAGCATGGAGAGCGGAACGCGAAACGGACTTGGATGGGCTTCGGCTTCCGAGTTGGGTTCCCGGTTACGGCCTTGGACATTGAAAGTTGTGCCGAAAAAGAGTCGGTCACAGTCAAAAGCGCCCTCGCTGCAGCCTCGATGACCTGGCTTACCAGTCTCTACCGCACAGCTTCTAGTCTTGCCCACAAGCTATCAACATGCCCGACAAAGACCTACACGTCATTATCATCGGCGCTGGTGAGTAACCCTAGAACCTGTTTCATGGTGACACGATGCTTAGCCGCTTCCAGGAATCACCGGCCTCATTGTGGCACAGGGCCTCAAGAGGGTATGTCTATACTCAGTAATACTTCATCTATACTAACATGAGCAGTTGGGAATCCGCTACTCAATCTTTGAGAAAGAGGTCTGCCTCAACTACCGCAGCAATGAGTGGACAATGGCAATTCACTGGTCTCTCAACCGTCTGGAGAATATTCTGCCCCCTGAGGTCTTTTCTCAGATACCACTGATCTCGTGTAACCCAGCCGTGCCCGTTGAGGCTGGTGGACTTTATCCCATCATCCAAGCTGAGACGGGAAATCTGCTCACCGGAGTCCCTTACGAAAAGGGGCTTCGCGTCTCGCGAAGCAGAATGAGAGCTCTCTGCGCAGAAGGGATTGAGGTTCACTATGGCAAGAATCTCATCGATGTTGCCTTTAATGAGTCTGGCCAGGGTGTCATTGCATCTTTTGCTGATGGAACTGTCGTCTCCGGCTCCCTCATTGTTGGAGCAGATGGTCCTCGTTCCAAAGTCCGAGAGTTTGCCATGGGAAGCGCTGAGGAGGCAGCTGTCAGCAAATTCCCCATCTTCCATACAAACATGACCGTCTGCTACAACGATGCAGAGAAGGCCAAGTATGTGCGGCGGGATTACCCTACGAGCTTCCTAGCTCTTAGCAACCAGTCATTTCACGCCTTTCAGTCCAGTAGGTCGCAGCTCGTGATCCTTTTTGCTTGCCATTACTGACTGATTCTTCATAGTCTCCAATATGCCAGATGGCCCGGATCACCCCGAGTCGTGGATCTTTCACATGGCCATGGCGTGGATGGGTGATTCTAACCATAAGCTCAGCTATCCCGAACGACTTGCCCTGCTCAAGGAGCGAGCAGCAGGAATGGGCGAACCTGCTCGATCGGCCTTTCTCTGGCTTCCTGAGGATACCGAAGTCCATAAAGCTGACATTAGCTACTGGGTCACAAAGCCTTGGAACAACCATAGTGGAAGGATGACACTGATCGGCGATGCTGCTCACCCGATGCCACCATGTAAGCCAACATCTGTAACATCCCACAGAGGCACAACACTGACACTTCCAGATCGTGGTCAAGGACTCAATCACTGCATCTGTGATACTTCCTACCTGATGGCTGGGCTAGATGGCGTCTTCCGTGGAGAAACGGAGCTTGACGAAGCCATCAAGGTGTATGAGGCTGATGTGATCCCCCGTGGGCAAGAAGAGGTCAAGTGCTCGGTCGAAAACGGCTACATGCTTCACGACTGGAAAAAGATCGAGGCCAGCCCAGTCTTCACTCGGGGGTTCAAGCCGATGGAGGGACATGATTCCAAGCCTAAGGAGCAAGAGGATCTTGGTGAGCAGCTGAAGGGAACGGAAGAGACGAAGATCGCGATTTCTACCGATGTGTAGATTAGGCACGGCTGTGATAGACGCACATATCTTTCACTACTAAGGAGGGTTTGGCTGGACAATGCAAGAGGGAGAGGGAGGACATGGAGTTTTAGACTTCAAGATGTTCAATTTCCAATATTAGAGACAAAGAAAGCCAGTAAGCTCTTCAAATAATTATACCAAGAAGTGAATTATACGATCGTTCCCATATCGAAGAGGAAGGTCAAGAATTGCAGACCAAAGAAATTAACAAAGAATTAAGACGAATCACACTCAGCCGAGCCAACGTCCAAAGCAGCGAATTAAGCGCTTCACTCATACATCTTGTCCACGAGATGATCTGTAAAGTTCCACAAAGCACCCGTCGAGTGCGAGACAAAAGTTGCACCAGAGTACCACGTACTCTTGTAGCCTTGGAGGTCATCCAGTTTGTTGTAGAAGCCATCTGCAATCTCCTCGACCGTAACGTGCAGATCAAAGAGTGCGTGACTCGAGTACGCCAGCAGTTCAGCAGGCTCAACCTTCTCGGTGTCCTTCCCAATGACGGAGAACCTGACTCTGTCAAAGGTGCGCAGCATATCCTCTTTGACGGCTGAGTCGGGCATGTCCTCATCGGAGCTGTATCGAACTGCGTAGAGGTCTGGCGCCTGAGTGGGCGACATCTCAAACAGCGCCGGTAGTTGAGGGAGATTCCACGGAGTATCTGGATCAGCATTCTGGTATGAAAGGCCCTTTGGGAGACCTTCGGCTCAAATGATGCCGACATACCATCCCGTTGCAGTGAACTTGCGGAAGAGCTCCTCCTCTCTCTCACTCAATCCGAATGGTTCCATGTTTCGCACCATCGGCGGGATCGTGATGAGAAGTTTCTTTGCTTTGATGTTCACGACACCATCCGGAGTCTTGACTCTCAGTCGAACTCCTTTAGAGTCACGGCGAGCTTCGTAGACGGTAGAGCTCACAAACACATCAGATCCAAGGTACTCGTGCGACTTCTCGTAGAGCTCATAGTTATTCCCACGCACGGGAACCAGGGCCCCCTTGGATTCAGGACTCATGGCCTCCAGGTACCCACTGTTGAGATACCTCAGCACATACAGCGTCGCCAGGTTCGGCAGGTTTCCGAGACCCTGGAGGTGAGAGAAGAGGTTGTATGTAGTCTCCTCCAACTTGTACTTCTCGAGGAAGTCTCAAAGAGGTAGGAGAAGGTCCTTGGGGACCGGATCAGGAAGGCGAGTCGAGTAGTATAGATAGGGATACTTGTCGGTCTGCTCTCTAATCCCTGATAGATCCATCGAGAAGTTAAAGTCCTTGAGAGCGCGGCCATTGCTGAAGTCGATATAGCTTGTAGGACCGAAGCCACCCTCGGGTACTGGGAAGTTGACAATGGGGATATCAAAGCTCGCAAACTGGTCTCTGGTGACTCGTTCGTCCCCGTAGCCCATAACACCATAGTTGATGGTGATGTTGGATTCGGGCACCTGATAGGTCACGGTATGACCTCCAAGAAGTTCCCCCTTCTCGATCAGGGCGACCTTCTTGCCCATCCTCCGCAGCTTGACAGCTGCAAACGTTCCAGAAGATCCTCCTCCGATGACGACGACATCTTTCTGAATGGTACGACTAGGGCCTTTGGTCGATCTCGCAGAGGCAACGTCAGCAGTGGCACGGCCGAGGCCGGCAAAGAGTGACAATGTAACGAATGGTCTCATGCTGAATGGATGATGCTGCAGGGACTTTAGAAGGAATGATGACAAGCGTATGACCAGAGTGAGAAACATGGCCGGTGACGAGGCTTGTTTTGATGCTTTTCTATGCAGTGACACCCCTATTCCGAGTCGCTCTCGGGATGTCATTCTCGCGCTTCTGCATAAGCCCAGCTGCAACATTGTCGTGAAGCATTGCGCCTCTGCCGTGATACGACCCGTCAAGCTTCATCTTTGACCGCAACTTGATGAGCCTTGGGCATCGCCGGTTGACAGCCGGAGCTCGGAAGCCGGTTCAGTATCTGGCCTCACGGAACTGAATAAAGAAGACAGACATTCCCGCTCCGACGCGCAGGGCGAAAACTGAATTATTGATTTCCCGGTCATACAAGATGCAAAACAGCCTGCAATGCCTCAGCAGTGAAATTCCCAACCTTGACCGAGTCCAGGTTCACAACTTGAACACGAGCTGCCGGCGCATGCCACGATGGATCCGAAAGACATCGCCCCCCTCTCTCGGGAGATTGTCAGAGAGGCCGACCTGCTAAAGGAGCTTCTGTTCGAGGACAGGAAAGACGAGAGTCCCACGGCGCTACTATGGAATCATCCGCCTCGTGGTTCCGATATTGAGAGGAGCCAGTCCAAGCTGCTCAGCCTCATCCAGAAACTAAGCAGGACAATTCGAGGCCCGCAGGACTTCTTGCATGAGTTTGTTGCATCCAACTGGGACAAGGGCGCACTGTATTGCCTTCTCGAGTGCCGTGTTTTGGACGAGATTCCCCTAGATGGCCAAGCGACTCTTGCTGAGCTCTCAGAGAAGACGGGATTACCAAGGGATAAACTGCTCCCCATGCTACGGCTTGCAGCATGTGATCAGATACTCCTCGAGCCCTCAGAACATGTCTTTCGTCATGGCATCATCTCACGCGAGCTGGTGCAAGATCCCGGCCTGAAGGCCTTTATCGGATTCCAGTGAGTTTTCTGAAAGAACCCAACAAGTCCCTATACTGATGCAGAAGCAGACTCTTTGAGACGAGAGTAGCAAGTACTCATCTCGCAAACTCACTCAAGAAGCCCAACCCTACCTGGACAGGCCATTCTGCCTTTAAACATGCGTGAGTGCCACACGTAAACTCGAGAACAAGAAGTTGACCGGTTTCAGATTCGGGCAATCGATGTACGACTGGCACAGTAGTCATCCTGAAAACGGTGCCAGGTTTGCTGCTGCAATGAAAAGCGTCGCAGACTGTGAGTTTCTCAAACACCGAGAAAATCGAAGCGCATCATTGACACCGGGCAGTTCTGGACCCAGGAAACCAACTCCTCGAGACCTGGTTCAGCGAAAACCTCGAAAAGGCAACTTGCCCAAAGGTAGTCGTGGATCTTGTCCGCACGCCAGAAACAGCATCACGATTCCTCACAGAAAAGTTCCCCACGCTGGAGCTCGAGGTTCAGCAGCTTCCAAAAGACATCAGCCAATTCGCACTCGAACATGAACCAGAGACTCCTCGCGTCTATCTCTTCAAGTCGATACTCTGGAACCTGCCGGACCGAGAGTGCATCTGCATCCTCAGCAACTTGCTCGTCGCGACGAGAAGATCCAAGAACTCCGTCATCCTGGTGAATGACCTCTTGTCTCCCCCTCCGGGCACCTTTGAGCCTCATGTAGACAAGGCGTACCGGAGGCGGGACGTCACTGTCATGGCCATGCACAACGCCAAACTCCGCACAAAGGAGGAGTGGGATGCTATCTTCCGCAAATGTCATCCGGGCATCGCGGACCCCAGGCAATCCAAGTATGATACCCTCCGCATTGGCGTGACCAAGGGGTACACGTCCCACAGTTGCCGTGCGCAGTGGGAGTTGAAATTGACTGGGCGCTTGGTGCCTGATGGAAGGTAGCTAGCTCATTGAGAAATTCTCACGGTGCAAGCATGTTGGACTTGAGATCGTCTTTGAACGAGTGGTGCATATCCAACTCACCAGTAAACTTGACAAGATATACATACAGTCATCTAACTCTATTCAATGACACCTTTGGCCTCTATGATGAATACATTCTTTGTTACATCGCATTTTCAGCTCCAATATGCGAAAACGCTTAGTTGTCCGCGGGTTGCTCAGGTGCTTCTTCTGTAGAAGGCTTCTTCCGTTGCAACAAGCAGTGTCGTCCCCATTTTCTCTTCAGGTGATCGGGGATAGCCTTGAGATCAGGGATCCACAAAGTCCTCGCGAGCAGATGCGTATTCGCGGCATCGAGGAATGGCTCGCACTTGACAATCTCCCAGTTCTCCTGGTCGGCGATGTAGTCGGGCTCATTTGGCGGAAGAGGATCCTTCCGCTCCGGATATTGCGTGTCGACGAGGAACGAGCACGCACGAAGCTCCGTGTACTTGCCCACATCCTCCTCGTTCTGGTCATTCATGCCAGTCGTAGGCAGCCAAGTGCCGCTCCAGAAGCCGAAGCCGGTCTCAGCCTCAGAGAACTCGCCGGGGAGGAGACCACAGAACTCGGAGCGAACAAACTTGGCGTGGATATCCCTGGGGAGGAAGTAAGACGAGGGGAAGCGGTACCACTCCTTGCCAAGGCAAACAGTGTCCTCTTCACGGCCAAGGGGTGCTGTTCCCTCGGCGCTCTCCCAAAGGGGAGAATAGATGCTCATGGGCGCAGAGTATGCTGACCAAATACCGTAGACTCGAAAGAGGGCGACATCGAGTGACAGGATCATGGTAACAGTGACGAAAAAGAGCTTCAGGCGTGCTGGGATCTTTCCAATCAACGTCTTGGGGTCAGAGTTACCCAGAGCGGTGAGGATCATGTGCAGAGAGATGGCAGAATTGAGCGCGAGGAAAGGATACGCCGGGTACATGAATCTCTCCTCTTTGTGCGGCTGCGAGCTGAAGATGCCGAGCCACATGTAGAAGGGGGCGAGGAACACAACAGTCCGCAGACCAGACTGGAATCCCTGGGCAGACGGAGAAATAATCTTCTGGAGGATGAATAGAGGCAACGCCGCAAGAGCGAGAATGAACCAGATGTTGAAGTTCAAGGCCAGGTTCTTGAAGTAAAAAGTCCAGGGCTCAGTTCCATACAGCTCGGGGCCGCTACTGGATGAGAAGATGTTGTACTTGACAATATTCCAAGTCACGACGACCTTTTGCTTGTAGAAGAAAAGGTTCACAATGAAATCGCTCGCCTAAAAAAATTATAAGTCACAGTTTCGTTGCATGATTGAGGTGATCTTACCAGGAGTAGAATCGCAGAAACAACACCACGACCAACCCGGACAAAGGCTTCCCACCAGGCAGTCTTGGTGCCGAAAAGGACCAAGACAAGCTCCTCGAGCATGAAAGGCGCACAGAGCGCCGAAGCGAAGGGCCATCCCAGAATTCCAGCCGCGGCAAACCAGAACATTCCCTGGGAGGTCTTGAGCCCGCCCCGCCAGTTCATGAAAGCTGCAGCCCCCAAAGTCACCAGGTACATGGCGAAGCTGGATGGGAGGAAAGCTGTGCTCGCATGGAAGTTTCCAGGGCTCATGACAGTGGCAATGAGGTAGAAGAGACCAATTCGGCTGTTGAGCGTTGTGCTGGTGACCAGGAAGAGGACGGTCTGGCAGAGGGCGCACACAAAGGCCAATCCAAAGCGAATAAAGAAGAATTCGCCAACCTTGTCGATTCAGCGTTAATTGAGTTCCAATAGTGACTTCCCGATAGCACTCCTCATACCTTTGTCGAGTGTGGGAGTAGTCGTCGCACATTGCCCACTATGGCATGTAGGGCGATGTACAACCAACTCCGGATCGCATAGTCGGGCGAGTACTCCCACGTCTGAAGACCATAGCCATGGGAGAGATAGTGAGTCGGTTCCCAATAGTTAAAAGTCTCATCGCAGTCTTGAATCGGCGCAAACCAGGCGGAGACGAGGGCGGCGGCGAGGAACCAGTAAAAGGCAGAGATGGGCTGCATCGAGTAGGCGCTGGGAGCCCTAGGAAGAAGCGAGTTAGCAGCTGGAAGCTCGAGTAGAAGCACTCGGTATCTTACTTCTTCTTTGCATGGCTCGCCGACGGGTGCACAAACTGCCGCCTCTGCGGCGCCGTGTTTGGAGCCATTGTTGTCGAGTGATGACGGTTACAAGGTGAGGAATGCTGTCGCCATGGTGGACTGGAGCTTCAACTGTTGGGGAGAACGGATGGAGACCCTTGCAATCATGCTAACGAATTTACCGAGGCTCTCACCGAGGTGAAGGATAGTGGGGTGATAAACTAGCGCCATCGCGGGACCCACTCCTTATCGCTCACCTTGATTTTTTCTTTCCTGCCGCTAAAGGGTCCTTGAAGTTGACGCTCCTGGGCGTCCCAGTTTCTTCCTCTCCAAGTTTTGCGCTCGCCTTGCGCTCAATTGAAACAACTTTCTTCTTCCTCCAAAGACTTGTTACAATCTTTTGGAGAGAATCCCAGCTCTCATTTCTTTCTTTATCATCTCATCAACCTTTACTCGCCCTATCGCAACCAACTACGCTTCAAGGTCAACACCATACAGTCTGAACACCGCTCCGCCTCGAGAACATGTCAGGCTTTCAAATCCCAGGCCTCGGCCAGGCTAAACCAAATGAGACGCTGCCCCCTCTTCCCGCCGACGTCCTTGTTGCGGCAGCAAGTGTACAAGGCACCGAGACCACGAACCCAGACACAAACAACCAAACACCAGCACCCGCCGCCGAGCAACCAAAGCCCTCCGAGGCCCAATCCGCACCAGCAGCTGCAGAGCCAGACTCCATGGTAGTTGATCAGCCTGAAAGCCCTCCCTCTCTCACTGGTGCCCTTGAAGCTGCCCTCGGCGGACTAGACAACACTCCTGCGCAACCAGCACCTGCGGCAACCACCGAGAATGTCCCACTTCAGAACGACCAAGGCGAAAACCCCGAGTGGGAGGTCGACTCCTCTCCCTACGAATCATCTTCAGAGTCGAGCAGCTCCGATTCCTCTGATGACGACTCTGATAACGAAGGATACGAACTCTTGGGTGTGGAGGAGACGGCCCGCTTGCTGATGCAGGCCGAGGGGGGTTCCGACGATGAGGGCGAAAGGGGAGGAAAGGGTTCCAGCTCTGCGCATGTCCGTACAAAGAACGAAGTAGCCGAAGAGGTCGTTCCCAAACCCGACGTCACCATCACGCCGGAGATGAAGATCGAAGAGCTGGGAGCGATCGAGCACATCGTGGAGAGCATCATGCTCGTCAAGGCCATAACACCCGGAGAATACCAGGTGCTAGATACAGGCTCAGTCCTCTGCACTGCTGAACGGGTCGTCATTGGCGCTGTATCGGAGACGATAGGAAAGGTTCTCCAGCCCATGTACACCGTTCGCTTCTCATCAGAAGACGAGATCAAGGAGCTGGGCCTCGAAGTCGGCACCAAGGTATTCTACCCCGTCGACCACGCCTCATACGTCTTCACCGAACCCCTCAAGAACATGAAGGGCTCCGACGCCAGTAACCTCCACGACGAGGAGGTTGGCGACGACGAGATGGAGTTCTCGGATGACGAGAAGGAGGCCGAGTACAAGCGGGCACTCAAGCAGAAGAAGAAGGACAAGTGGAAGAAGAACGACGCAAAGACCGGCAGGGAGCCTCACCCGCTGCGACAGGAGACGCGACCGGATGGCGGTCTCAACTACGACGACGATGACGACGGTCCCTATAAGCCCCTCGCTCGACCGCCAGGTTACGGCAGCGGGCCTCCCACCACCGAAACATACGAGCCACCACCCGGCCGGAACTTCCAGCGGGGCCGACGGGGTGACTTCAGGGGTAGGGGAGGACGAGGCCGTGGTTCCGGCCGTGGAGGACGAGGAGGTTTCAACCAGCCCCGAGACGGCTACTCACTGCCCCCTCAAGGTCATCAGCACCAGCAACCCGCTCCCCCAGCTCAATGGGGCAACAACCAGCCTCCCTCCCAAGGCACTGC
>SSHR01000378.1:0-14665 GCA_006518225.1 Fusarium neocosmosporiellum | reverse complement strand
GCATAAGCTATGGTCCTTCATTGGCGATCACGGCCATAGCCTTATTGAAGTCAATGGCAACACGCTTGGAAACGCCTTTTGGCTATGCGGTCATTATGATAGGCGTGGGAGGACCTAAGGCTGCTTATTTGCTTAGCGGGCCATATCAGTAGCGATATCTCACCTTCGGATTCAACATTCAGTCACAAAGGCGGGCAGCCCGGATTCGTCATCATCAGCAGCTTCTGCGGCCCTTGCCTCCCTTCAGGCTCATGCCAAGTCTCCAGCTGCTGATACCGCCGCCTTCGGTGCTATTAACGAATTCAAGGCCACTTTTATCCACTAGATCGTCGAGTCAAACATCCCTTTAAGTGCCGTCAGGCATAACACCTTCCAACGCCTCCTACGGACCCCAAATCACATTATTAATGCCGCCTTGCCGACTCATCATTCAACTGTGAAGGCTTAGGTCATGGATGACTTCCGGGCTAGCCAGAAGCTTATCCAATGCCAGCTTCGGGCAGCCAAGTCAGCTATCCACCTTAGCTTCGATGCATAGACCTCCCCTAGCCAGCAGGCCCTCCTAGGGATCATCAGTCACTTCATTAACTCTACCGGCTTCCAAAGGCATAAGCTACTTGCTTTAAAGCATATTATTAGCCCTTATTTAGGTGTTAATATTACTCCTTTAGTAATAAAGGTTATTAATACCTTTGATATTAAGAAAGCTAGATTCTTTACTTTAAATAACGCAATAATTAATAATATATACCTTAATTATCTCTTTTCTAATTACCTTCATCTTTTCCCGAGTCCACCGGTCTTCATAGATATCATAATAGTCCGATTATGCTATTAGGGTCATATTATCAACCTTGCCGCTAAAGCCTTCCTTAAACCCTTAGAATAGTCTCAATTGACCATACCTGATAATAAGGATATCATATGGCTTAGTCCTAAGGAAAAGGAGCGTTTAGCTAATTGGCTAAAGAACGGTCCTATGGCTAAGCTATTAGATATGGTAATATTCATCCGCCGGTCCCCTTAATGCCGGGAAGTATTTTCCTTCTAGGTTTAATATATAGCTATTAATGCCGGCGCTGACTCTTTAGCTAATAATAACCCCTTATTCTAAGCCTATAATAGCATATAGCTTTATAATAATAATAATATATAATAAAATTTAATCTTCTATATAATTAAATAAGCCCTTCGTCTTAAGAAGCTATTATAATTATAGATTAAGATTAACTTAATAAAGAGAGAAGACTAGAGGCTACCAATAGAGAAGAGGCTAACCGAGGAAGACTAGGAGGTCTTATCAGAGGTCCACGATCTTCTTCTTCCCTTTCAAGAAGAGACTATGCGGTTCTAATCCCGCCGCCCGGGCGATATTGGGTGGGTAATGCAGAGCCTCCTTCGCCTGACTTCCTAGTTCAGAGATCAACGCGATCGCCATTCCCTTGACTCCCCTACCGCTAATAAACCTCGACGACCACATCGTATTAGCAAGCTACCGGGCCATTTAGATAACTATAAGGTTAAGTATTCATCACAACGATCACACAGTCACAGTCAAGCTGCCTTATTAGCTAGGCCACGTAATAATACGAGGGAATACCTACGCCTTTGCTGCCAACTAGCCCTAAATCAGCTAGAGCGGTATAAGGAGCTGCTAGGCCAAACCCCGGGCTATTGGGCTGCTGCTATCCTTCACCCGTCCCTATCAGCCCGTTAGGTTAATCGTGTGGAGCCGTTCAAGGTAAATCTCATCCTTGAACGCTTCCAACGCTTCTTCTTTAACGGTTAGGCTATCACGGAACCGGTCTTACGCCCCAAGACCCCTGAGGAGCCCAATAAGCAGGAGGGTCGCCTACCAGACCTCCTTCCTACGGATTTCTATGAAAATCCCGCTAAAGGGGATAGGCCGGCTATACAGGAATTAAAGGCGTGGTTTAGCAAGGCCCCTAAAAAGCTTAACAACCCAATCGCCTTTTGGCAACGGCAAGAACAAGCTTTCCCTATGCTAACTCGAATGGCGATAGATATCCTCTTAATACCTTCAATATCAGCAGAATATGAGCATATATTTAGCCAAGCCAAGCTTATAATGGGGCCGCAACGGTTGAGCCTAGTTAACGAGACTTTGGAAGCCATTGAGTGTTTAAAACACTAGAGGGCTAACACGTGAGAAGACACGTGAGTCAATTCAATTCAATTTATCAATTCAATTCAAGTTTTGACCCTCTCAATTCAATTTGGAATGGCCTCAATTCAATTAACGAAAATCCTGATTGAAAATTGAATTGACCGCAGCCCTGCTTTGCTGTACGTGCGTGCCATCATCCCGATGGCCTTCTTTCGTACATGGTCCGCCTTTGGAATACATATACCGTCTATCCAGAATGCGGCACCTGGCTGTATTTTAGACACGAGAGCAGCGAGCCGGCGCAGCTGACAAGTCAGAAGTCCGGTCTCTGTTGTGCTCCCCAACCCGTCTGCCCAGACATGGGAAATAGCGACGTATCGGACATCTGATGCCTTGTGAACTAGGAGATTGACGGAATTTGCGTGGGGCCCATCAGCTAAAGTCATGACAGGTATTTCTTCATCGAGAATGAGCTGCTTTACTTCTTCCAAGGGAGGCCTAGAATGTTCGCAAGGGATCCCCAGCGATGATTTGCAGGACAGTGCATGCTTTTGGCTGTAGGTTTCTCGTCGACAACATAAGTCGCACAAGCTTGTACCGAACAGTCGCCATGACGCTTGCCATCTTCAACTGGACCGCATACACTGGCATATTCCAACGACGAGACAGAAGCTGCGTCGATGAGGTACTTGGTGACAGAAGGACACCATCCTTCAACAACCATCTGCCTTTCCAGATCCTCCCCGTAAGGCGGGGCCCATACCATGTACCAGGAAAATCCCTGCTGTGGCATCCCCGACGGGAAGCACCTCTTGGCATTTACCAGCGCCTCGCTGATCAAGCCGATGAGGCAGACCACACCCGGTGCATCGTCGCCCAAGGCTTTGAAAACCGCGAAGCGTGAAGTCGTGAACCCCGTCATCAAAGAATGGGCATGGGAAAGGTTGACATGGATCCGTTGTAGCCACGGTTTGAGCTCTTCTTCTCGACGTCCTTTGATCCACATAACGAAGTCTTGGATCATCTCAACAAGGCAATCCTTGGTCATTACCAACCTCTTGGATTCGTTCTTGATGAGTTTGCTCTCTGGGACGTGCTGCTCTGTCACTGCTTCCAGCAAACCGAACGTGAGCAGGCTTTGCGTACCTGCAGCCAACTCCCTCTCTCTTGCCCCAGAGGCCTCTTCCCCACCCGAGGAGGGATCCCGTTTGCGAATTTCAAGATATTGAGCCAACGGCACAACGCGATATCCGTCATGGCGGAACCCGAGCCATTCCGGATGTCTGAAGAACGGAGACCGTGCTAGCCTCTCAACGTGGCTGGACATAGTGGATTCCTTGGACAGAGACGAATGAGAGGAGACTTCTCAGTGCAGAAAGAAGCATTGAGCGACTAGGATCGGGCGACTTTTCATGCGTCCGTTTCGCAGGGGTTGTCAGGACAGGAGAGGTTAAAAAGTGCCAGCGTCAGGCTGCATCTTGTACCCAATCCCACGTGACACATTCCATTTATACTCCGCATGTACTTAGTGGGACTGTAGAGGTTGAATTCCCAAGATGCATAAACTTACTAAGGCCTGAAAGCAGTCCGCAGGCCATGAATCCTTTCCTTTCCCTTGCGAAGGGGGTAAATATTAGAAGAGTAGGCCTGCAGGGGAGACATCCATATGAAACCATTAGCACCTTGCATTTTCATAATAGTAACAAGACTCTAGTCACTGGCTTCGGTCTAGACATCACTAAGAGCGCGTGGCCCGCCGATACACAGTTTACGCTTCTCCCAAGTGCCAACCCATCGCTTCAGCCTAGAGCTCAGCTCAAAGTACGACTCGACGTGGTAATGGCCAGGCGCGTGTTCGCGAACGAGCATCGCACTCAAAAACCGAGGCCCCTCCCACAATCCAGTCAACGAGAACTGGCAATTCGAGGTCAAGCATAACTATGCTTATTTAGTTACCTTAGTATGCGTAGCACGGCTTCCGGCGTGTAGTTAAGGGGTAGTATGTAGGGAGACTACAAGGATCAAACCGAATGGGAAATTCTGCCTAGGATGAAGAATGTCCGATATGTCGACTGCAGTCAAACGACATGTCATAGACTGAAGGCGAGGGCGGGCACAATGATGCAGCTCATGATGTAACATAGCTATTTTCACTCCAGTGCTTACATTTCTGCTATGCAAAGTTCGGCGCTTCCGGTTGGTCAATTCCACGCTTGATGGGCCTTGGTCTCTTCTCTCACAGTCAGTCTCGTCAAGACGCAGAACAGACTGGTCTGTCTCGATGGCATGCCGTAGTCTTTTGATGTGTGAAACATTTACGTTTAACTTTTCGGATTAAAGGCAAGAAATAGAAGACAAAAGGTGTACGAAATATAGCGTCAAAGTATTGCATTTAGCAACGCATTAGGTTTTGCTTCGCATCGTCTTAAGAGCCGCCATAAAAAGTTTAACAGTGCCTACTTGTCTATAAGATGCCACCTTCCCTCTGCCTCGTAACCCTTGGCATCTTTGTGTTTTTCCAGCTCTTACTATTGAAATCGTCATCCTCCTCTTTTTCTCCATCTCAATGATCGCCCCCAAGCCCACAACGGCAACCAATCTATCGGTACCCAGCTCACCCACCCCATCGAATACGAAAAGATGGGGCTTTGCCATCTATCGATGCGATTACTCCGATGAGGCCCAGTGGAAGAGTTATATGTATCACTTCAAGCGTGCGGTGAAAGATGAGCTGCAAGACATTGGTGCCCACTGGAGCATCTGGAATCGTCTTGACTGGACGATTAATGAGGACCGTAAGGGTTTTGACGGCGCTTCCAAAGAGGACATACAGGAGAGGTTTATCTCCTTGAGCGAACAAGGTCTAACCATCAAGATGCCGGTCCGTCCCAACGGTGGATGGAAATTCAACCATCAATACGAATCCTGTATTTATGTGGACAAGTGGTGCCTCGAGACACTCGATTTACACGAAGCTTGGCTCGACAGAGGCGCTCCTGGTCCATTTCAACCCGTCATCTGCGCCGTCATTAACAACAGGTACACTCTGGATAAAGAAGCAAGGCTCGGGAGACAACCGATAGACGCCAGCAAGAAGCCGTACACGGGGTGGGTTTACACGCATGTTGGCTGCCTTTCCAATTTGTGTCCCACTATCATTCAACAATGTTCAATGCCACCTCACTTCCCGCCGGCAGCGGGTAATAAGCCTAATCAACATTGAGTGGTGGTCTTTGACTGCTATGAGTCAATGTACCACTCCATCCTAAAGTCCCTTTCCAAGGAATATGGGATGCATTATAGGTATGTGTCCTCTCTTGTTTCAACCAAGTTCAGGCCATGGAATCACAGAGCGTTAGGTTTTATAACAGGAGGATGCTAAACGATAGTGTTTGTTAATATTTTCAGGCACTCGGTGGGAGGAGTTCCTACGCCCCATCATATTGTCAAGAAAGAATTGCGAAGGCATTATCAGAAAGAGAAAATAAATTAAAAAAAGGAAAGGAAAGAAGTAAAAGGAGTGGCCAGGCTGATGGCCTCTTTTGGAGTCGTCATTGACGGTAACAATAACAAGGAAGCAGTCTGTTACTCTATATCTCTTGTCTGCGCTGCATTTAGCAGCCATGATTCGAGGTCCAAGACTTGGGTGCGGAATCAAAGTAGTTTGAGGTTAAGAGAGATAACAATGACCAGTTTTGTCTCGATCTCTCGGTTGGGACATCATCATGGATGGTGCTGGGTACCAAGTCCATTGGGCATTACTTTAATGATGATGATTACACCTTATTTCTCGTAAATCAAAGACGCTTTCAAGCCTAGGAGTAAGTGAAACTTTTCCAACATAATGACGGCATCGAAGAACTATCGTAACTAGCTTTTAGGCTCTATTAATTATTTCAACCATTTATTGGTCCTCTTGATGTTGTCACGTCTCCAAAAGAGGGCATTAACTATGCTAACAAAACACGACATTTCATTGATCCTCATATCTTATCTACCACCCTCACTCTGCTATATTCGTTCAAAGTGGAAGACAGTGGTGTTGACGTCGACGTTTGTGTTTGGGGATTTCCAACCAAAGACTTGTTCTTCAAGAGCCAGCTTCCACCCTCGCGGAACTCCAAAATCCCTCACTTCCTGGACGTGGTTGATGCTCGTCATCACATTGTTCGGGGGTGGGAGCTTCTTTATGGCTTCGTTGTACGCCTCGGGGATCTCGTCGACACCAATTGTCACCGACTTTCTTGCCAGTTGGAAGCACCGAGATAGCACCAAGGAAACCTCAAAGGCGCTCACGAAGTGGATGGCTTGGTAACACATGATATGGTCGAAAGGCTCTGCGATGGTGGGGAGCACTTCCTGAACTGGGCCGATGAACACATGATCATAGCCTGACTCCTTTGCCAGGCGTGCCATCTCGGATGAGATATCAAGTCCCACGTGGCGAGACCTTTGGGAAGCCAGTGATGATCCATTAGACCGTGTCTGTTGCTTGGCTCGGATCAGACGACCAAAGAGACCAGTGCCACAGGCAATGTCCAGAAGACTACCGTCAAAGTCGAACTTGGACAAGAGGCGGCCCAAGACGTCCTCCGCGGTGCTTTTAGGACTGTACTGGGCGTCATATTGGGGTGCAACTCGATTGTACACCTTGCCAATCAAATCCTGACGAACATTGTCATAGGTCTCTGACCGTATCATGTACGACGCCATCATAATGTTCAACAGGGCGCGATGTTCTCCAGGTAGACTGTTCCAGATCACAGTCTCCTCGTATCCAAAGTCTGGTGGGAGAAAGACTGCAGGCATAGGGTTGACCTCGATGACGACGGGCTTGCCATCGGGCTTGATGCGGATGTCGACGTTTCCCCAGGAGCCACCGGCCATGCCGTTGACTTGGAACGCCTCTACGGCTAGCTTCTGGAGTGTATCAAAGAGTTCCGGGTTGTCCTCGCGATTGACAAGACTCTCGGAGAGTTCAGGGTGAAACTTGATGTCAAAGGTGAGGAAGCGGTATTTGTTGCTGGCATCCTCGCTGGATGGATAGTTGTAGATGGTAGGGTTCAAGGCAATGGGTGTTTTTCCAAACTCGATGACCACGACCGAGTAATCGATGCCCGGTACAAACTCTTGCACGATGATGTCGTCTGGAAGATCATAGACCGTGGCTGGCTTCATCTCCAGGGGTGGAGTTGGGGGCTTGCTCTTGTCGGTTGGAGGATACCCCAAAGCTCTCAACCGACCAGGCTGGAGCTGACGATCGATGTTGGCGATGGCCGCATCACGTTCCTCTGCTGTAAAGCAGATGGACTTGTCAGACAAGAACTGGCTTGCACAGCTCCGAGCAGCCTTGACAATGACAGGGAATACATCAGGATCCGCCGAGGGTACAGGAGGGCTCCCCCGCTTGCGAGCCGCGTCGTAAAGATCAGACTTTGACTTGCGTAGGATGCGACTCTGGAGACCAATGAACGGTACGTTGAGGCTCTCGAAGTACTCTGTAGCCTCTACGCCGGCAACTTCGTCTTCAGGCTGTCCCCACATAAAGTTGAAATAAAAGTCAAACTTTTCGGCCACGGCGGCATCGATCTGCTGACGGTAGTTGGCCTTGTCGATGAAGCGGTGATGGAATGTGTGTTGCTTCACGTAGCGACCTGGGTCGGCGTACTCATCGTGCTCATGGAGGACATGGCCATCCGGGTAAGTGGCTTGAAGCACGCAGATTTGCATGCTGGAGGTTCAATTGAGGAATGGAATATGTATAGGATGAAGATAGGGGGACGTGGAAATGGAGATTGTCGATGGGAAACTACTTTTTTTCGCAGAAACAAGTGCCCCAAAACAGGGGGATTATATAGTTCAACGAGGCCTTGCTTCCACTCACTTGCTCAGAGATCGACTAATCCCGCAAGCTGTGAATTCCGCGCCGCATCGCGCAGTTGCCGACAGTCGAACTGAGACATGCGCGCTGCTATTGATGCTATCCAAGCCACCCCCGTCAGGAGGAACGACTGACGTGGGTGGCCGATTTTGAGGCCCCACCAAGTAGCCCAAATGTCTCAAGACAGTTTAACGCCGGGATCATCCACGCGCTAACCAGTCAGCTATTCCAAGTCCCCGCCTGGTGACAGGGAGGTGCTTTGCTGATCAAAGAGATATATGATGAGTATCCCTGTTGACAGGACGTCAATGCCGCATATGGGCTGAAATGATCCTTGGTGCAGCTCGCCACTTGTCAGAACTTGTGCAACCAAAGAGCTGTCAAGGTGATTCAGCTCCTGCTGGGCCGGGTTGATGCTGGCAGGGGCCGAGGCTTTGGAGGGGGGCTTTGATTGGGAATTGGTCGAGGGCCTCAACTCAAACAGGGATCCCCGGCATCATCCGAGAGTTCACGGAGCCGACATGTGCCGTGGCATAGTAATATCCACTGCGGTAGTTGATATGCAAATGCAGACCGCCCCATCGTGTCAGCTGCCTTGTATCTCCATCTCTATCTCAACAAATGACGTCCTTGATGGAGTCTAGTGTCTTTTGGGCTAGATCAATGGGGCCCCAGGCTCTCACACTCGGATCACAGCAGATCAGAAAGGTCCGAGGCATATGGGGCTTTATCCACGACATGCTTCTTCCAGCACCTTGTCTCATTTTTGCTTTCGCCTTTGAAGACTGGCATAGGTCATGGACCACACTGAGCCCAATACCACTCGAGGAATCGGTGACCGAAGCTGTGGGACACCTTCTGCCCTATCATTACCCCTGTTTGGTCGCACGACACCTTGTATCACAGAGTGATTGGTCACTTCCTCTTGGCTTTCCCTTCTTCGCTTTTCCTTCAGAGATACTTAGCCAAACTCTAGGCAAAAAATTGGGTCAACTGATAGGGTGTGTTAGGCGGAGATGAACCAACACCCTGCTCAACGCGCCCCTGACGTTTGCAATACGTCTGGAGAATCTTTCAAGGTGCTTATGTTCAATACAGAAAAGGTTTTAATACTGTTTTATCTTCAAGGTATATATGATCAGACTATGCAACTAGATTGTTAACTGGATCGCATTATTCCTATTACCTGACAGCAAATATAGTCTTCCTAAAAGACTACGTGTGGAGACAAGACAATGCAGTCCCTATAAGAACTAAACCATAGTTTGCTTGAAATGCGTCGTGTGCTGGTGGACAATTACCGTAAAATCTCAACAAACTGGGACACCTTAGCGTGCGACTAATGCACTTGGCAAGCCACTAAGGTGCCGATCACTTCCTCATACAAATTAGCTGCAGAGGTCATCTGAGGGGTCGGATATCAGAATGCCGCCGCGTCCTCTGTGAGGGGTTTTATGTTTCCCTCTCTTTGTTCCCTCTTCTTCTTTGTTAAAGCTATCACGAAGTGATTTCTCTATATAATGCCACTATTACAAGAAGTTAACCCTAATTTGGAGTCATGGACTTAACGCACAACGCCTAAGAAGCGCGGTCCAAAGCCAAAGCCGTATAAAGACCGCTAGCCTAAGGGCTCTAAGCTAGTTCTTCATAAACAAAACTCATACTCGCCAAGGAAGAAGGATGAGGTTATCATGTGGCTCGTTCATCATCGCGTCAGGCGTAATAGCGAGGATATGCCTCCATACCTATGGGACGCAGAGCGCTTCTTCTAGATCCCAAAAAGCACGATCTAGGGCTAGAAATATTACAGTGAGTCTTACATCGAAGAACAACGCCGCCGACCTATTCCGAAGTGGCCTGGACTCGAAGAAGAGCTTCATAAAGTCTTCCTAGAGCGACGAGCGAGAAATCGAGTGGTTATAACCTTATAGTGCCGACGCTAGGCCCGGTCAATCTTTAAAGTCCTTTACCCAAGCTTACCTAACCGCTTTATCTTCTCTAACGAATAATAGCGGGGCTTCCTTCGGCATCATAGCATTATGAAGCGCCGAATCACGAAGCAGGCCACAAAGCAACCAAAAGACTATATTAAGATCGTAAATAGCTTCTTATAATTCATTAGACGGGTCTCTATAATAAAAACACAATCTTAGGCCATTACGATAATTCTGAACTCGCCAAAACGCCGCTTTCCTCGCCGCCTAATACTCAACCTTGATGAAACCCTAATCCCGTTTAAGTATCTTAATGGCTCCACGTAGGAGACGTACGGCATCATCAGTCTAGGCAAAAGCGACCATAGCGGCTAGAATAAGCGGCAGGGCACCTTAATATTATATATCTTTGCAGATGGAATTTAGAGGATTAAGCCGGTTATTATTTTTTATGGTACCCCTACTAAAGAAGGTGGTTAAATCCTCGAAAAGGAGCAGCACCTTTACTCGCAAGACATCATTATGGAGTTCAATAAAACCGCCTATAATAACGAGGAGCTTTTCTCGAGATAGATTAATAATGACCTCGCTAAACTTCAGTCGGAGGATAACGAAGATATGCTCTTGGTTATGGATGCAGCGACGTTCCATAAGACCACGGCAATTAAGGAGAAATTAAGGGCATAGAATATCATTCTTGCCCTTATTCCCCCAGGCTATACGAGTCTTCTTCAA
The DNA here is from genome assembly GCA_006518225.1 of Fusarium neocosmosporiellum. Classification (NCBI taxonomy): domain Eukaryota; kingdom Fungi; phylum Ascomycota; class Sordariomycetes; order Hypocreales; family Nectriaceae; genus Fusarium; species Fusarium neocosmosporiellum. The sequence goes on along the minus strand of SSHR01000378.1, from coordinate 3,987 downwards.
CCACTTGACACAGCCATTAACAAGCCATTTAAGCAATAGCTTAAGGAGGCAACCAATAAGTATATCAATAAGATAGCGGCAGAAAGAGGCCAGGATTATAAATAGAGTATAAGTAATAAGAGGATCATAGTAACATATGTTATTTCTACAGCCTTAAAGAGGCTAAATTCGCTAGAAGGAATTAAGATAATAAAGAAATCATTCTTAAACTACGGGATAAATATCCGGCCAGATAGGATTAAGGATTGCTTCATTAATATTAAGGATATTTCATCTGATCAAATTGACTTTACTGGTTAGGAGACTACCCCGGAGATTAAGGTCAAAGAAGAAGCCATCGTGGATATATTATATAATAACGAGGAATTACTAGAAGCTAACGATAATAAGCTATTATAGATAACGAGATATTATGAGGAAGCTATTATAAGATTAAAGGAAAGACTCCGGGCGAGGGGATTAAGAGTCTCGGGAAAGAAGGCAGACCTTATTCAACGACTCCAAGAAGATAACTCGCAGAAATCTCAATCATCAGAGGTCAGGGAAGTTATCTATATAAATTAATATTATCTTATTATTTAGAATTATTATTATCTTTATTATTAGCCCAAAAGAAGGCCATTCCTTCCTACCACTCTCATTCCTTTCCAAATACCCAGTCCATCTTCTTCCACCTCTTACCTTTCCCTTCAACCTTGCAGAAACACTATTTTCCTTGCTTCAGGACATCATCAACATGCTTCCTACTTCGCATTCTAACCTAGCCACGATAAGAGCCCTCTTTTCCTAGGGAAATCCCTTCTTCTTAGTCCGGGGAGGAGGGCAATCGGTACTCGAGGCGGTAGGTTTGTCCGACCTCGAAGGGAGCGGCGGTCTCGAAGTCATCTATGACATCTGATTGGTCAGCCTAGGCCTCGGAATACCCTCAACACCAAGGAACACATATATAATATCCACAAAGCCGGATACAGTCATCGTCATCGCCAAAAGACAGCAGTCGATGGTAAATTGAGGGGTGGTGCGGAAGGATGGAAGTTGAAACTGGCCACACCACGGCTCAATTGGGTGGTGGGCCGGTTCTGCAGCCCAGCCCCACTTGCCAAGGCACGCTAAGGTGTCCGAGTTTGTTGAGATTTTACGGTACGTGCGTGATTGGGCTTGGACAATATTTCAATGACAACACCGCAATGTAACAGCAAGACTTTTCTTGGGAATTAGAATAAAGCAAAGATGCCCCCAAATATTGAATTAAAACTAAAAAGTCATTTGTCTCATTCTAAATTCTCACTATATACTAGATGCCTAATGGCTACTTCTCTAAAGCCGGGCGACCTCGATGGTGTAGGTTAGGCGTAGTTAATGCGAGGCTCGCGAGCATGGCGTCCACTCGTCTTGCAAATATCTTAGACATCATTAAAAGCACTATAATTAGCCATGAGCGGAACCGCCTGTGTGGATTCGATCGTGTCCCAAACCATTCATGAAACCAGAAAGATGCTATTCCCACCAGTCCTGTCCTCTCGGAGAAGGCCGATGGAGAAGCACGCTAGAGGCTCTGACGTCTGAGTAGCGGCCGAGCAGAAACTCAAAGAAACCAGTCTAGAACCAACTGAGACAAGCATCCGCCAGTCACCATGTGGAATTGACAGTCCAAGGTTGCAACCCATTGTTTACCTTGACTCGCGTCGCCGGACATGTGGCTGTTTATTGATTCAAAACCACCCTTTCGGGGCCTGGAGAGAAATGCGATAGGCGCCAGGCGAGCCCCTTGAAACGGCCGCGTTTCTCGTCAAGCTGGTCTCAAACGCGAGCTGCCACTAAGCGACGCGAGATCCCCACCGCGATTGAAACCTAGGGGATGGCTTAAAACGCGTTCGGGAGGTGTTTTTGGTTTCGTAGTTTGGTCGTGTAGGAGATCTCGGGTGAATCATGGGTGGTAGCATCGTTCGATTCATGGCCGGGAATAGCAAATGGACGGAGATGGATGCACGTCGACATCACAGCCCATTTCTATAGAGGATTTGTGGCCTGTGGGCAATAATGGACCTGGAGGAGACGATTGACATGCAATACCTGGCCTGTCAAAGAATCCCAGTCTTGTCTTTCTCGTCAATTACCTTTCTTGGCATCCTCCTCAATCACTACCCATTCCCTGCCTCGGCGCCTACCGAGGCATCTTGGCACTTGTGTCATCTCTCTGACGCTAGAACCCACTTGCAGGTCTCTGGCAAACGGATCCGCTCATTGGCCCCGTCGCATCGCGACCGTCAAGGACCCCTTCACACAATGCCTCCCTCGGCGCTGAGACAGACGCCGTAGCAGGTACTCTACGAGATTAGCACTGCTTCTAAGTGGTGTGATCTCTATATAGCCTCATCTTCTTCCCTCTCTTTCTGTCGCTCATCACCTTCAGTGTCAGCTCAACTCTTCAATTCTTTTCTTCGAGGTCCTGGTGACCTGTTCTTCTAACCGTCTTTACTTTCTAACTTCGCTTCTTTGTGCTGGCACACTCCTCTTTTACATACCTCTCTCACTTTAGTCAAGATGCATTCTCTTCTCTCTTTCCTTGTCTCTTCTTCTCTACTGGCACTGGCCCACGGCCATGCTGTCATTCTCAACGCCCAGGGTGAGGATGGCTCTCCCGCCAGTGTGGGCTTTCAAGGTGAGAATTCAGGAATTCCCATCATCTGGTCTCAAATACTAATGGCACTCTAGTGGACCCCGAGATCGCCCGCAACTGCACAACCATCAACCCTTGCCAGCAAGACGCAACCCTTATTCGCGACGCCGAGATTCAAGCCAATGTCGTCAACCAGTGCGGCCGAACCGAGTTGTCTGGTAACATCGACGTTGGTGAGAACACGGAAAATGCTCTCTCTGCTGGTGCGGTTACCCAGGTCCGAGCTGGTGGTGAGATTACTGTGACCATCCACCAAGTCAACGCAGACGGTGCTGGCCCTTACGTCTGCGATCTCGATGAGAGCAGCAATGCCAACCAGATCTCTCAAGTAAGTCAAGCCCCGTCATTCCCAAGATCACACCCACTAACGCCAAACTTAGAACTTGACTGTTTTGAACAACGTCCCTGGTTCCAATGGCCTGTCGCAAGCCAAGGAACAGGCATTCAACATCACTGTCAAGATGCCTGATGACCTGAACTGTTTCGGAGGTACGTTTCCTATGGATACGGCCACGGCTTTAATCCTCCCTCTAACTTTAGACAGCTTCAACTGGTAACATCTGCACTGTCCGCTGCCGCAACAACGCCCTCGCCGGTCCCTTTGGTGGTTGTTTCGCCGTCCAACAAATTGACACGGATGAAAAGACCAACAGCCCGCAACAAATCAACACTGCAAAGACTCTGAAAGAGGTCCAGGACCAGGTTGCACAGAACCAAGCCGACTTCCCCGATGCTGTCAAGGCAAACCAGAACGCGGGTTCTGACGACGCAGAGCAGAACCGTGCGGCCGTCGATGCTCTCCTGGGCAACACGATTGTGACTTCGGCTTTCTCTCAGGAGACGCCTACTGTTTCTCTTGGACGTCAGCCTGATGCCACGGCAACTCCAGATGCCGGCAATGGTGGCAACAACAACGGAAACAACAACGGAAACGGAAACAATGGCAACGGCAATGACAACAACAACGGCAATGATGACGGAACTGGCAACAACGGAAACAACAATGGTAACAACAACAACAACAACGGGAACGGGAACAACAACGGTGACAACACTGGAAACGGTGACAATGCCAACAATGGCAACACCGGCAACGACGCCGCCAACGGGGGAAACAACGACGGTACTGACAACAACAACAACAACGGTGGCGGTAACAACGGCGGCAACGGAAACCGCTTCGGAGGCAACCGAGGTGGCCGATTCGGCGGCTTTGGAAAGCGAGCCTTCTCCCAGATGCGATGGGCCAGACGCAACTACCTTTCCGGAGATGAACATTAAAAGGTTTTCATGGAAAAATATGTGAA